>CM051019.1:25270904-25280904 GCA_027704905.1 Muraenolepis orangiensis
TCTGGGTGCTCAAATTGTTACCATCCATGCAAAAACAATAAATGCAAAATATGTATGCGATACGTGGTGATCTAGAGGTGATACGTGGTGATCTAGAGGTGATACGTGGTGATCTAGAGAGGATCGTGGTGATCTAGAGTGATACGTGGTGATCTAGAGGTGATACGTGGTGATCTAGAGGTGATACGTGGTGATCTAGAGGTGATACGTGGTGATCTAGAGAGGATACGTGGTGATCTAGAGGTGATACGTGGTGCTCTAGAGGTGATACGTGGTGCTCTAGAGGTGATACGTGTGATCTAGGTGTACGGTGATCTAGAGCAGTGGTTCCCAACCTGGGGGGCGCGCCCCCCTTGGGGGGGCGCCAAAGATCGCAGGGGGGGCGCCAGGCCTCAGATGATTTGAGGCCTAATATCATATTTCGATTTTTTTTTTTTTTTTTTTTAATTTAATTTTTTTTTTACATATAATTGTAACGCAATACATGATTGTCGCTAAAAGCCTTGTCTCTACATTACAATAAAATATAGAAATTTATTGATTAGTTAATTTTAATAAAAATTCTACAAATTAATCTGATACTCCTCCGATTCGCGCCAACATTGACGTTACTGTGTCAGCTTCCGTGGTAGTAACAGTTTGCTGTGCTTGCTAGCTAGCGACCAACTTCATAAGGTGAATATTTTGTCTAAAAATGTCTGAAAAACGTAAAGGAGATGACAGCTCATCTGCAATCAAAAAGAAAATGAGGACCTACCTAGAGAGCTATCTTAACTTAGGTTTCATGGAGGGAACGGACAAAACCCGCCCAGAGTGTGTGATATGCAGAGAGAAGCTAGCCAACGACAGCATGAAACCCTGCAAAATGAAGAGACACCAACAGACCATGCACCCAGAAACGGTCGGGCGTGATCGGGACTTTTTCATAAAGAAACAACAGTTTGTTAGGGCTGGCAGCGATGTACAGAAGGCCACCGAGGCCTCTTTTGAATGTGCACTTTTAAAAGCAAAGTCAAAGTCCGGGGGGGGGGGGGGGGGGGGGCGCAAATTCCAACAGGAGTCATTTGGGGGGGCTCTGGGTGAAAAAGGTTGGGAACCCCTGATCTAGAGGATACGTGGTGATCTAGAGGTGATACGTGGTGATCTAGAGGTGATACATGGTGATCTAGAGGTGATACGTGGTGATCTAGAGGTGATACGTGGTGATCTAGAGGTGATACGTGGTGATCTAGAGAGGATACGTGGTGATCTAGATAATAATTTGATCCCTTGTCGATTTTGTAAGTTTGCCCACTTACAAAGAAATTAACAGTATCATTTTAATGGTAGGTTTATTTTAACAGTGAGAAACTAAATATCAAAAAGAAAATCCAGAAATTTACATTATATAAAAGTTATAAATTGATTTGCATTTAATTGAGTGAAATAAGTATTTGATCCCCTTGCAACCAACAAGAATTCTGGCTCCGACAGACCAGGGGTGGGTTTCCCGATAACGTTGTCTCTTAGCGTGTTACGAAGACTTGAAAGGTATACCTTACTAAAGTAGTTTACTGTTCTACGTGTGTTCCACGAACTATCCCTCAGGCGGCTGCTTAAGGTATACCTTCTTACGTCCGACGTTGCGCTGAAATCGATGACTCGAGAATCGACTTTTCACACCAGGTAGCGACTGTTTCACCGCGTTATGAGAGTTTTATCAATAAAACACTGCAGGAATACTAAAGAACATTGCATTTATCATGACTGAGAACATATTCATAGAATTTAAAACTTACAAACTCAATTATCAAACCGTAAATCTAATGATTGCCTACAGGTGGCACGAGCCCGCCACCTCAGATTGTGATATCAAGCCTCTTCCCGCTACACCACCTCAACAAATTACGCCACCTACCAGTACACCTTATTTGGCAAGACAAGGTTGATTTAAATATTTTTTATATCATTGTCATGTGCCTTAAATAACTTTGCAATTAGGGTTGATTAACCAGCAGCCCCATCACATAACTGGTGTAGTTCACAATTCTCTCTGATTGGCTGACAATTTCAATAAAAGCGCACCAACAAGAAATGAACATTAGATATGTAACATTAGATATGTAACATTAGATATGTCAGGCAGTGGAGTTGCGCAATATTTCGGGGCTCCCCCGCAGGTCATGAAGTCCAACGGGGGGGGGGGGGGTTGTCGCGATCGTGAAGTCCAACGGGGGGGGGGGGGGGGTTGACGCGATCGTGAAGTCCGATGGTAGGGTGGTGGTCCGGGCCGGCAGGTATGCCAGATGGCATAGTTTTAGGAGTTTAAGAGGCGATTTCATGTTCAATAAAGTGCAAAATGTATCCACCGTAATGTACAATTTCGGCATGAAAACATTCCCATTAATGTGGTATTTTTGTTGTATATTATTACCGTTATGAACTACATATTGATTCACAGATTGAAATTAAACTAGGCCAACAGCTGATTTCAGAGGCTTGCGGGTCGGAACAGTGGTGGCCACTAGCGGAGAGAGCTGACAACATCGCTAAGGTGGAGTTAAGAGAGGTCCAGACCTGCCCTACGAAAGTGTTACTTACGGAAGGTATACTTAGCTAAGAACGTTTCGGGAAACACGGCGAGAAGTTAAGGTGGAACTTAAGGTGGAACTTACGAATGACGTAGCGTTAAGAAGGCTTCGGGAAACGCACCCCAGTTAGATAAGTCCTCTCGCTTTAAGAAAGTACTCCTAATATCAACTCATTACCTGTATAAAAGACACCTGTCCACAGAATCAATCAATCAGATTCCAACCTCGCCACCATGGGCAAGACCAAAGAGCTGTCTAAGGACATCAGGGACAAGATTGTAGACCTGCACAAGGCTGGAATGGGCTACAAGACCATCAGCAAGCAGCTTGGTGAGAAGGAGACAACTGTTTTTATTATTCGATTATTCGAAAATGGAAGAAACACAAAATGACCATCAATCGCCCTCGATCTGGGGCTCCACGCAAGATCTCGCCTCGTGGGGTATCGAGGATCATGAGAACGGTGAGGGATCAGCCAAGAACTACACGGGAGGAAATCGTTAATGATCTCAAGGCAGCTGGAACCACAGTCACCAAGAAAACTATTGGTAACACACTACGCCGTAATGGATTAAAATCCTGCAGCGCCCGCAAGGTCCCCCTGCTCAAGAAGGCACATGTACAGGCCTGTCTGAAGTTTGCTTCGGAGAATGTGGTCAGATGAGACCAAAATTTTGATCTTTGGCATCAACTCTACACGCTGTGTTTGGAGGAAGAGAAATGCTGACTATAACCCCAAGAACACCATCCCCACTGTCTAGCATGGAGGTGGAAACATTATGCTTTGGGGATGTTTCTCTGCTAAGAGGACAGGACGACTTCACCGCATCGAGGGGAGGATGGACGGGGCCATGTACCGTAAAATCTTGGCCGATAACCTCCTTCCCTCAGCCAGGACACTGAAAATGGGTCGTGGATGGGTCTTCCAGCAAGACAATGACCCAAAACATACGGCCAAGGTAACAAAGGAGTGGCTAAAGAAGAAGCACATTAAGGTGATGGAGTGGCATAGCCAATCTCCGGACCTTAATCCCATAGAAAATCTGTGGAGGCAGCTGAAGCTTCGAGTTGCCAAGCATCAGCCTCGAAGCCTTAAGGATTTGGAGAGGATCTGCAAAGAGGAGTGGACCAAAATCCCTCCTGAGATGTGCGCAAACCTGGTGACCAACTGCAAGAAACGTCTGACCTCTGTGCTGGCCAACAAGGGTTTCTCCACCAAGTACTAAGTCATGTTTTGCAAGGGGATCAAATACTTATTTCACTCAATTAAATGCACATTTACAGACCCATTACATTTAGTCCCCTTATATAACATATATATAACATTTAGTCCCCTTATATAACATATATATAACATTTAGTCCCCTTATATAACATATATATAACATTTAATCCCCTTATATAACATATATATAACATTTAGTCCCCTTATATAACATATAGATCACATTTAGTCCCCTTATATAACATATAGATCACATTTAGTCCCCTTATATAACGTATATATATAACATTTAGTCCCCTTATATAACATATATAACATATATATAACATTTAGTCCCCTTATATAACATATATATATAACATTTAGTCCCCTTATATAACATATATATAACATTTAGTCCCCTTATATAACATTTAGTCCCCTTATATAACATATATATAACATTTTGTCCCCTTATATAACATATATATAACATTTTGTCCCCTTATATAACATATATATAACATTTTGTCCCCTAAACACAACACAGGTGAGGACAAAACGTACGGTATGTTGACTGCTTTGTGGTATTTCTCTCATTTGAAACTGACCTATTATAGGTATAATATACTGTATATAATTAAGTACCTGACGCAAAAAGGTTTGCGAATGGTTCCAAGGTTACAATTTGAATTATAATCATTAAATTGAATTAAATTAAATTGCTGGGGTCAAATTGACCCCATTTGTTATGTAAATTTGACAGGAGGGTTAAACCATCATAAATTGATGATCGAGTCCCTAGGTTAATACTAGTCTGAGATGTTTCATATATATGTAAATATATATGATTTGTGTTTTTTCATGGTTACACCTTTACATTTCCCCCCTAGGCCAGCAACACCTCAACACCATCTCTCACAAGAGGTCCTCCACCCTCAGGCTCCGAGCGCTCAGCCTGGGCTTTGGTCTGGTGTCAGCATCACAGGCGCCAAGCTGAAGTGGTCTCCAGATTTTGCGGTGCATGATGTACAACTGTGATGCGCAACTGCATGCCAAGCGACCAGGTTTGAACGGAGCATCGTCTCAGTTTCAGGCAGCCAAGGTCGTTTTGGATTTTGTGGGAAGGCCAATATCCCAATGGTGAGCGATCGTCGAGCATGCGACACGATGGTGGCACTTCGACACTAACAACAAGTTGCGCCACATTCCCCAGGCCAGGGGCTCCAGTGAGGCTACAGACTGGTGGATGCTATGGAGCACAGGCTGGACTCCACATTCTCACTGTGGTCTCCAAATACCGAGCAGCTGATCAGCAATCCGGAGGACATCCTGGCCAGCATGAAGGGCGACGGAGTGGCCACATTTGGAGCGCTCGATACCAAGCTGACATCCTGGGTGAAGCCCAGCAGAGGCACAGCAGAGAGGACAGCGACATCCAGGATGATGGGGTTGGAAAGCAATAGCGGAGAGGATTGCAACGCCGATGAAACAGCTGCTCCACCGGCGGAGAACACACCCACCCGCAAGCGTAAGAAGACCGGCACCACAGTCTTCATTCCATCTGACATCCTCAGCCGGCCGAGTCTTGTGTCACTGGCTACACGTTGAAGATCACACCAATGCAGCAGGCTGCCTTCACAGCTGCACATCGATCCAGCGTTTCTCTCACTGGATGTAGAGGATTGGGCTGCCAGTGAAGCATTCCAGATGGTGCGGTGAATGTACACGCCATAAATGTTGATGAATGACTGTGGTGAGCGTGGCGTTAAACTCCCATCAGACTTTGTGGCAGCAGCGAGGAGCGAGGAGCGAGGAGCACCTGCAGAATGTGCTGCAGGCAGTTGAACATGATCGCTCTAAACAGACAAATCTGAGCCACTGCAAGCTGGACCAGGATTCTTGAGACATCGTAAAAACTATTTCAAAGTTGTGATTTTTGTTCTTGAATAAATAAATGTTCTATTGTTCTATCTATGGTGTTCTAATAAAACCATTTTTGGCATTTTTAGAGATTGCCTCAGACAACACCCCAAACGGCCCGTTGTCATATCCTCACGCTCGGTTCAACCTCGAAATCTCAATGGATTTTCCCAAAACTATGCAAAAGTATTTTTTATCTGTGTCTGAACAAAATGCAACCCAGACAGTTTGATATGTTGAGATTTAGATTGTGCATTGAAATGTGATGCACCCTAACACGTAGTGATCAGGGGTGTGTAGTTATATCAACAGTTGAAGATGCATATATATATATATATATATATATATATATATATATATATATATACGAAGTACAGTAAACATGCACATGGCTATCATACAGGTATGTACACAAGGTAGGGAGTTATGATATTAAGATACAAGACCAATATGTCATATGCACCAACTACATGCACTGCAGTATGCAACCAGCAAGAGATGGAGGTGAGAGATGGAGGTGAGAGGTGGAGGTGAGAGATGGAGGTGAGAGGTGGAGGTGAGAGATGGAGGTGAGAGATGGAGGTGAGAGATGGAGGTGAGAGGTGGAGGTGAGAGATGGAGGTGAGAGGTGGAGGTTCTCACCGCGGAGGAGGAGGACCACATCCGACCCAGCTGGAGGGGGTTCTGTAAGGGGAACCAGACAAGTGTATCAACTTAACAACCAACTTAACTTCAGAGCAAGATCAAAACCTACAGACGTTTAAATGACATCAACGAGCCCCCCCACAGACAGCTGACCCTTGGAGGTTTGACTTTGACCTTTGAACTGAGAGAGGACCATAACCTCCTAACCACCGGTTAGCCGAGGTTAGCCTGCATGTGCGTCTAACCAAATAACAAGTGGGAAAGTGTTACGAGCGTGAATTAAAATGAACCTTTTTGTTGAAGATCGTCCTACTGAGCATTCCTGCCATGGTGGAGAGCTGGTCCCGTCACTTCCCGCTCCGGAACCCTTTGCAAACGACCCGAAAACACAAGGAGAGCAAACTTGCTTGCTAACAGTGTGCAGAGAGAGAGTCAAGAGACGGAGGACGGAGCGGCGCATGCGCAGAGATCTACCCGATCTTCACACGTGATCTGCTCTGATCGCCCTCACGTCGGGACGGACGATTAGACCTAACCGGGTGTTTGATGATCGGTGAAAGTTGCACAACTACATTCCGCCCTGCGTCAGCGTAAATGGGCGGGGCCGACTGGTGTCAACAACCAATCAAGTCCCTCACGAGCAGAACCGCCCCTTACTTTGTTATTTATTGATTAGTTCTTATTTAATGATCGCCACCTCGTTACCCTGTTCTGTTGGACCTCTTCTCACTCGCTTATGTAGTGTATTTGTATACACTAAGTATAAAACTAAAACACTATCTGTGATACTGTATGCATTGTAAGGGCCCTGCGTGTTGAGGCGACCAACAGGCGTTGCCAGGAATGCGACCCCCCCCCCCCCCCCCGGGGGTTTGTGGTTGTCAACGTGTGACGTCACAATGAAGACACCGTGACCAACCAGAGTAGTGGATACTGGTTGTACCTCTCAGACCAATAGGATTAGTTGATGTTTGTTACTTTGACCACTAGGAGTAGTGGATGTTTGTGATGCTATTGTCTATATAATGTTTGGTAAGGAGCGCGTCGCCAGTCTGTGGATTGGCACCAGGCAGGCTCCATCCCGCCGCAGTATAGATGCTCTCATTTGATGCTTTGTTCAATAAAGACATTGAACTTAGTATCCGGACCTCTGAGAAAGATTCTTATTCCACCAAGTAGAAATTATACTACACTTATTTATTCATTTATTTACTTACTCACTTATTTATTTACTTTATTTATGTATTAATTTATTTATTTGAGTAGAGCAGCCTTATTTTGACCGGGAGGCGTTCAAACCCTTACAGAAGGTGAACCTCTCCATCTCTCTCCATACGAACATCCTAACCTAACCCTAACCCTAACCCCTCGCTCTGGTGCTCTTTCTTAACATGTTGTCAGTGTCTGCCTGTTTCCATGGTAACCGACACAGGAGCTATGGAGTTCCTGGACTGGAGTTGCCATGACGTCGGGAGCTGGATCGAATCTTTAGGGTTCCCTGAGTATAAGGTAACTTTAAACACTTCAATAAACCTCTACGGACATACACACGTCATAACACGTCATAACACACGTCATAACACACGTCATAACACACGTCATAACACACGTCATAACACACGTCATAACACACGTCATAACACACGTCATAACACACGTCATAACACACGTCATAACACACGTCATAACACACGTCATAACACACGTCATAACACACGTCATAACACACGTCATAACACACGTCATAACACACGTCATAACACACGTCATAACACACGTCATAACACACGTCATAACACACGTCATAACACACGTCATAACACACGTCATAACACACGTCATAACACACGTCATAACACACGTCATAACACACGTCATAACACACGTCATAACACACGTCATAACACACGTCATAACACACGTCATAACACACGTCATAACACACGTCATAACACACGTCATAACACACGTCATAACACACGTCATAACACACGTCATAACACACGTCATAACACACGTCATAACACACGTCATAACACACGTCATAACACACGTCATAACACACGTCATAACACACGTCATAACACACGTCATAACACACGTCATAACACACGTCATAACACACGTCATAACACACGTCATAACACACGTCATAACTCTCTCACTTCATCATCAAACTGGTCTGTCTCTTCTCAGGAATGCTTCACGGACAACTTCATCACAGGCAGGAAGCTGGTCTTTGTCAACTGTTGCTACCTTCCCAGAATGGGCATCACTGACTTCAAGGACATGCAGGTGAGTGAAGGTAGCTCCGCCCATCAGGGAAGGTAGCTCCGCCCATCAGGGAAGGTAGCTCCGCCCATCAGTGAGGTAGCTCCGCCCATCAGGGAAGGTAGCTCCGCCCATCAGTGAAGGTAACTCCGCCCATCAGT
Organism: Muraenolepis orangiensis; assembly: GCA_027704905.1. Lineage (NCBI taxonomy): Eukaryota > Metazoa > Chordata > Actinopteri > Gadiformes > Muraenolepididae > Muraenolepis > Muraenolepis orangiensis. The sequence continues at coordinate 25,279,679 of CM051019.1, forward strand.
GAAGGTAGCTCCGCCCATCAGTGAAGGTAGCTCCGCCCATCAGGGAAGGTAGCTCCGCCCATCAGGGAAGGTAACTCCGCCCATCAGGGAAGGTAGCTCTGCCCATCAGGGAAGGTAGCTCCGCCCATCACACCTTGATGAGGGGAGCAGGCCTTTGGTTGTGCAGGCTAACAACATGACAGTGTGTTGTATCCAGTAGCCACTGTGCTGTCTTTTAGTCCTGCTGAACCCTCGATAGACCAGCCTCCCAACAGGTTCACAGATAGAGGAGAAATTGGACCGTCCCGCTGGTAAACACAGAAGGCATCGGTGTGAAACTTGCACTTGTTGTCTTACACAAATAAAAGACACAGAACAACAGGACACAAGTCACACCACAAGCCACCTTAATTATGATTAGCTTTGTGTCTCTCTCGGTGTGAAAGAAACCCAATGACAGTAACAGACACAGTCAGCGGCTGACACTGACACAACTCGGCTCAGTGTTGCCCAGCGTGAATCAGATGCCGTCTGTACTCAATAAGCCCACATAACAGATGTCGATGAGCGTGTGCTCGGTTAGGGTGTCCACTTCAGAGAACCTCTGGTGTCTGGGAAGCCGGTAGTAGATTGAAGGATGCTAAATGATAAAGTAATTATTTAACTTTTTTAGGTTTTATTAAGAATTACTGTAGACCGGCTGGTTTGGGATAGTTTGATTACGTTTTGAGTGAGTACACTATTGTCACACTTGGTGACAAAATGTGATCGCTTCCAATCACTTTTGGCACCTGCAACAACATTGAGAAGGTGGATGAACGTCAGGGTGACGTTCATCTTAATCTCCCTGCCGCTAAGGCTCCACTTCTTCTCAGTAGCAGTCGAGTCTCTCTTCCTAGTTGATTTTTTCGTAGCTTGTTTGCAAATCAAGCGAGTTCCATAAAAATACCTTTTCCTGTCTGCGAGCCCAGAATATCCAAGCCGTTTCCCCAACGCTGCTAAATTTGCAACCGAGAGGTTTCCTCCATTGAATTATTACTCTCTCCCCCTGTTTACCTCCTTCCCTCCTCCCCCCCCTCCTCCTCCCCTCCTCCTTCCCTCCTCCCCCCCTCCTCCTCCCCTCCTCCCCCCCTCCTCCTCCCTCCTCCCCCCCTCCCCCTCCTCCCTCCTCCTCCCCCCCTCCTCCTCCCCTCCTCCCCCCCTCCCCCCTCCCCCTCCTCCCCCCCTCCTCCTCCCTCCTCCTCCCC
>CM051019.1:25288404-25290904 GCA_027704905.1 Muraenolepis orangiensis
GCCAGGTGAAAAAAAACACCTCCACGATTTATATAAGTTTATTATTTATATTTATAATTATTATTAGAACGGTCCTCCCCTTGGGAGGTCTGGCGTGAGTTGGTACACCACGAGACACTGTGTTCCATAGAGGCTACGAGACACTGTGTTCCATAGAGGCTACGAGACACTGTGTTCCATAGAGGCTACGAGACACTGTGTTACATAGAGGCTACGAGACACTGTGTTCCATAGAGGCTACTAGACACTGTGTTCCATAGAGGCTACGAGACACTGTGTTACATAGAGGCTACTAGACACTGTGTTACATAGAGGCTACGAGACACTGTGTTACATAGAGGCTACGAGACACTGTGTTACATAGAGGCTACGAGACACTGTGTTACATAGAGGCTACTAGACACTGTGTTACATAGAGGCTACGAGACACTGTGTTACATAGAGGCTACTAGACACTGTGTTACATAGAGGCTACTAGACACTGTGTTACATAGCGGCTACTAGACACTGTGTTACATAGAGGCTACTAGACACTGTGTTACATAGCGCTACTAGACACTGTGTTACATAGAGGCTACTAGACACTGTGTTACATAGCGGTTATGGTTTGTTTGCGGAGATCCTAATTGTTTCTCACTAAGAGAACAACAATCGCTTCTCTGTGCATTTCTGACAAAGAGAAACATGATTCATTCAACTCAATCATGCATTCATGTACTGTACACAAAATAAACAATTAGCTGCAGAGACACACACACACACACACACACACACACACACACACACACACACACACATACAGACAGACAGACAGACAAATAGACATACTTGTATGTGTATCTACGTGTATGTATGTGTGGGAATGTGAGTGTTTATTGGCGTGTGTGTGTGTGTGTGTGTGTGTATGTATGTAGTACATACATACACACACACATATTCCCACTTGTACACACACACACACACAGACGTACATACTATGTACGTCTGTGTGTGTGTGTGTGTGTGTACAAGTGGGAATATGTGTGTTTGTGTGTGTGTGTGTGTGTGTGTCTGTGTCTGTGTCTGTGTCTGTGTGTGTGTATGTACATGTATGTGTGTGAGTGTGTGTATGTGTATGTACATGTGTTTGTGTGTGTGTGTGTATGTCTGTGTCTGTGTGTGTGTATGTACATGTTTGTGTGTGCGCGTGCGTGTGTGTGTGCGTGTGTGTGCGTGTGTGTGTGTGTGTGTGTGTGTGTGTGTGTGTGTGTGCGTGCGTGCGTGCGTGCGTGTGAGCTGCTCACTTGGTTCCACACCAGGGGGCTTCATGCATTATTGAAGTGTTTCTCCAACTCCGTGAGAGCAGAGAGCAGAGAGCAGAGAGCAGAGAGCAGAGAGCAGAGAGCAGGGAGCAGAGAGCAGAGAGCAGAGAGCAGGGAGCAGAGAGCAGAGAGCAGAGAGCAGAGAGCAGAGAGCAGAGAGCAGAGAGCAGGGAGCAGAGAGCAGAGAGCAGAGAGCAGGGAGCAGAGAGCAGAGAGCAGAGCCCAGCAGACGCTCTCCGGGGTCCTGGTAAACAAAGCCATGTGGAGATCAGATCCGGTGTGCTCATGACACGCCTCTCACTGCCTCTCAACCCCAGGGCCGCCCAATCAATGGCATGGATTCCAGTGGCTGATGTATTTATTTGATATTCTCATCGGGCGTTCTACTGCAGATTGGATCTGTAAGTCCTTGTAATTCTACACAGTCCGGAGAACCTCGGTGGACGGCCGTGGCTCCTTTGTCCTTGTGGTTCTAACAGGCGGGTCGGGGCCCAGCGGAGGCGGTCCTGTATTGTGGGAAATCAGCTCTGAAAGTTAATTGGTGTCCCTTCTTCCTCCAGCCCGGGCCGCGGCGTGTGTGTGTGTGTGTGTGTGTGTGTGTGTGTGTGGTGTGTGTGTGTGTGTGTGTGTGTGTGTGTGTGGTGTGTGTGTGTGTGTGTGTGTGTGTGTGTGTGTGTGTGTGTGTGTGTGTGTGTGTGTGTGTGTGTGTGGTGTGTGTGTGTGTGTGTGTGTGTGTGTGTGTGTGTGTGTGTGTGTGTGGTGTGTGAGGTGTGTGTGTGTTTTCCTAAGGAGGTCACGGTGATCTAACGGATTCAAACGTGACTCATTCAGTGTGTGTGTGTGTGTGTGTGTGTGTGTGTGTGTGAGTGTGTGTGTGTGTGTGAGTGTGTGTGTGTGTGTGAGTGTGTGTGTGTGTGTGTGAGTGTGTGTGTGTGTGTGTGTGTGTCTTTGTCATCTCACGTCTTCAGGGCTCTTGGTCTTGCTGAGCGAGGAGTTCATAAATAGGAGACTTGGGATGTAGAGAAACGGGGGGGTGACCATACGAAGGGAGACCTGGATGATGGTGTCTGTGTGGTCCTCTCTGTGTGGTCCTCTCTGTGGGGTCCTCTCTGTGTGGTCCTCTCTGTGGGGTCCTCTCTGTGTGGTCCTCTCTGTGTGGTCCTCTCTGTGTGGTCCTCTCTGTGGGGTCCTCTCTGTGG
>CM051019.1:25296175-25316135 GCA_027704905.1 Muraenolepis orangiensis
AGGAGTGTGAGAGAGAGAGTGTGAAGGAGTGTGAGAGAGAGAGTGTGAAGGAGTGTGAGAGAGAGAGTGTGAAGGAGTGTGAGAGAGAGAGTGTGAAGGAGTGTGAGAGAGAGAGTGTGAAGGAGTGTGAGAGAGAGAGTGTGAAGGAGTGTGAGAGAGAGAGTGTGAAGGAGTGTGAGAGAGAGAGTGTGAAGGAGTGTGAGAGAGAGAGTGTGAAGGAGTGTGAGAGAGAGAGTGTGAAGGAGTGTGAGAGAGAGAGTGTGAAGGAGTGTGAGAGAGAGAGTGTGAAGGAGTGTGAGAGAGAGAGTGTGAAGGAGTGTGAGAGAGAGAGTGTGAAGGAGTGTGAGAGAGAGAGTGTGAAGGAGTGTGAGAGAGAGAGTGTGAAGGAGTGTGAGAGAGTGTGAAGGAGTGTGAGAGAGAGAGTGTGAAGGAGTGTGAGAGAGAGAGTGTGAAGGAGTGTGAGAGAGTGTGAAGGAGTGTGAGAGAGAGAGTGTGAAGGAGTGTGAGAGAGAGAGTGTGAAGGAGTGTGAGAGAGAAAGAAGATGAAAACCAAGTGAAGAAAGAATGTTTCAAAGCTTGTGTGCTAATTAGTAAGTGTTACCTCCCTCCCTCTCTCTCTCTCTCTCTCTCTCTCTCTCTCTCTCTCTCTCTCTCTCTCTCTCTCCCCTCCCCCTCCCTCTCTCTCTCTCTCTCTCTCTCTCTCTCTCTCTCTCTCTCTCTCTCTCTCTCTCTCTCTCTCTCTCTCTCTCTCCTCCCCCATCTGTCTCATCATCGACCAGTGTGTGTGTTTTAGTTGAAGGTCTAAAGCCATTGTTTTTTTCCACAGAACGTGTCCACAAAGTGGGAGCCAATTGTGTGGTTCTGGTCATGTATTGTAAGAGCTGTTAGGAGGAAGAGGAGCCTGAGACCTGCCCCCTGCTGACTGAAGGTGTGAGGAAGAGGAGCCTGAGACCTGCCCCCTGCTGACTGAAGGTGTGAGGAAGAGGAGCCTGAGACCTGCCCCCTGCTGACTGAAGGTGTGAGGAAGAGGAGCCTGAGACCTGCCCCCTGCTGACTGAAGGTGTGAGGAAGAGGAGCCTGAGACCTGCCCCCTGCTGGTTGAAGGTGTACACGTGGATGCGTGTCCCCGTGCTGCCGGCGTCCAGCATCACGCCGTAGAAGATGCGGCTGGAGTTGGCCGGTCGGCTCAGGCTGGCCAGGAACCCGGGGGCGGCGTGGCCGGGGGCGGCGTGGCCGGGGGCGGCGTGGCGGGGCGGCGTGGCCGGGGGCGGCGGCGTGGCCGGGGCGGCGTGGCCGGGGCGGCGGCGTGGCCGGGGGCGGCGTGGCGGGGCGGCGGCGTGGCCGGGGGCGGCGGCGTGGCCGGGGGCGGCGTGGCGGGGGCGGCGTGGCCGGGGGCGGCGGCGTGGCCGGGGGCGGCGGCGTGGCCGGGGGCGGCGTGGCCGGGGGCGGCGTGGCCGGGGGCGGCGTGGCCGGGGGCGGCGTCCAGGAGGGAGGAGGTACGACCGGCCCGGGCGCCGCCCCGCCACGCCAGCTGGACCAGCAGCGACATCGTTAGCACGGCGGCGGACCTCATCCTCGCTGCGCTGCCACGGAGGTCAGGTCAGAGAAGCGACGGTAGACACACCTGTGAGCTTCCACACTAGACACTGGGGAGGCGGGGCTAACACGTAGGAAGAGGTAATAGGGAGCAATTCGATTGAGGTCAATACCACCAGCTTATATGAGCACCACACCCCATTGAGTCATTCTAGCTAACCAGGCTGAACTGACCATGACCCCATCCAGACTAATGACCATCTCAACCCATAGCCACCCATAATATGAGGCTACTGTTGTACAAAAACAAACTAATAATACAAGACATCATTCTGAACCTACACCCCAGAGAGATGCCTTATACCTCCTACCTGCTCATTAAGGACAACAACTACACAAAGAACGAAGTAATAACAGTGAAAATAGTGCTATCATTTAGCCTGTAATGCATGGAGCCAGACACTAGGTTTGAGGAGGACATGTTAAGGATTATATGGTTTTATGGAGTAGTCACTTGCAACCCTTGCAATGACATTACAACAATATAGTTAATTTAGCTAATATGATATGTTTGCATTTACATACACACCACTAGCTGAGTTGGTTCTGCTAGACCAAGATATGAGACATACAGACAGACAGACAGACAGACAGACAGACAGACAGACAGACAGACAGAGAGACAGACAGAGAGACAGACAGACAGGCAGACAGACAGGCAGGCTGGGTCGATATGGAGAAAATAAAATATCACAATATTGTGTACCAGATATCTGGACGATATTGTAGGTTGATTATCGGTCACTAAATATTAACCTGATATTCCTGAGATACTCATCGGTAATGTTGATATAGTGACTTAGTGGGTGAAGGCAAATAAAAGAACACCTAGAACAGGTTAGGTCTGGTAAGTTCACAACATTCAACTCTTTACTGCAATGCATCCTTATAAAACCAGGAAAAGACAACACTTATGCCATACCACAATATTACAAGATACCCAAAACCTAAGACGATCTAGTCTCACATCGCAATGTGAGCACCAAGACAACCATTGCGTCATTATATACGCGATACCTTCCCAGAACGGGTGATTTCCTTTCTAGAGTGTCAAACAGCTAATTTGCTTGTGGAGGAACAGCCTTGACTTAATGACCTTGAAAGGTAGAAGGGCTCAGACCTTGACTTAATGACCTTAAAGGCAGAAGGGCTCAGACCTTGACTTAATGACCTTAAAGGCAGAAGGGCTCAGACCTTGACTTAATGACCTTAAAGGCAGAAGGGCTCAGACCTTGACTTAATGACCTTGAAAGGTAGAAGGGCTCAGACCTTGACTTAATGACCTTAAAGGCAGAAGGGCTCAGACCTTGACTTAATGACCTTAAAGGCAGAAGGGCTCAGACCTTGACTTAATGACCTTAAAGGCAGAAGGGCTCAGACCTTGACTTAATGACCTTGAAAGGTAGAAGGGCTCAGACCTTGACTTAATGACCTTAAAGGCAGAAGGGCTCAGACCTTGACTTAATGACCTTAAAGGCAGAAGGGCTCAGACCTTGTTAAAGCTAAAAGTCAGCGCGCCGCTAGCTGTGTTCACACCAGCGCCCTGCGGCCGCCACTCAGAAGCTGCAGAGTGAGAGGGCTTTAGGAGAGTCTGTAATAGGTTTGTTGGTTTATAGGAGGCCAACGAGGCAGAACTCGTGGCTGTCATAAGAAGAAGACCACTTCAATTGTAGGCGTAATCACATAGGCAGTGAGGCTCCGTAATTACAATGGAATTAATTAACTAGACTAAACTATGTCCCAATTAGAAAACGCTTGAGAGGAACCATTCTGAGCTGGGGATTGTGCTTTTTACTTCACGGCGGGCCTGATGGAAATAGCCCAACAAAGCCCTCACCTACTCCACTTAACTGTAATGATTAAACCACTATCCTCCAATATGTGGGATCTTTATTATGAATCCCAGAGGTGGCAATCGATTAAACTCAGGATAACAGAACCACTAACACAAATCTAAAAACTATTATTAGTGTGGCTTTTCTATTCGTACCATTTTTATTATTGTGTTATTTTTATATACTTACTTAGCCATTAATCATATAACATGAAATGGTGGACCAATCACAAATCCAAACACGAATATTTTGTTAGATAGCTAGATAGACAGATAGCTTCACAGTCAGGCCATCAGGCTGCTGAACAAGGGCATATAGCATATCACAATGTATATTTTATTACATTGATTTATATATATATATTGCTCTTTTTCTGTGCTGATATATTGCATTTTATAAATTGCATTTTTATTTTTATATATTCAACTTTATACAGTTTTTTTACTTATTTTATTCTATTCTGTTTTTATTTGATCTTATTTGCATAACTGTGAAGTGACAATAAACTTGACTTGACTAGGAATGAAGTTCCCTTTTGACTTCTGGTGACGAGTTGTTCTCTCACACTATTCAAAAGTCGCTTTGGATAAAAGCTAAATGACTGGAATGTAATGTAATGAATAAGCAATGTTCATTTACTCCTCTGAGGGTGTATGACCACTGACTTCTATTGTTCCAGTTGTTACCCATTGCTTACACACTAAGAGTACATCCTTAAACACAAACATCTTGACCCATTCTATGAACGCCGAGGCCCACCAGGGACCGGTTCTGCCTCGCACTTCGGATGAGATTCTGCAACACACTTGTTGCAAAACTTTACACACTAAATATTATGTTATGCACTTTATTCTAAATGGAAATCTCTTTCAATCATTGAGGAAACACATATTCAAAATGTAAACACTACCTGAAATGGGGAAACCCCCACCAAACACCCGACACACTGATATAATGGAACACCGTCTGAGCCTTACTACAACTAGACGGATAGAATAGACCGGATCCCTAAACCACCAAACATCTCTACACTTTTACACTCAAATAAATCCCAAAAAAAACTTTTGGTTTAATTTTTGTTTTGCCCTAAATAATCCTTTAGGTCAGTCCGAGGCATGTTTAGTTTCTGTGTGTATTGTAGTCGTATTTGACTGTGATTTTGTTTTGTAGAAAATAACCTGTATATATATATATATATATATATATATATATATATATATATATATATATATATATATATATATATATATATATGTAGTAGATACAGATATAGATATACGATACTGGACCAATCGTCACAGAATAACAGAAGCCTGCATGAGAAAAGAAAGATCAGTGTTCTGTATAAAGTACATCAGTGTTCTGTATAAAGTACATCAGTGTTCTGTATAAAGTACATCAGTGTGTTGTATAAAGTACATCAGTGTGTTGTATAAAGTACATCAGTGTGTTGTATAAAGTACATCAGTGTTCTGTATTAAGTACATCAGTGTGTTGTATAAAGTACATCAGTGTTCTGTATAAAGTACATCAGTGTGTTGTATAAAGTACATCAGTGTGTTGTATAAAGTACATCAGTGTGTTGTATAAAGTACATCAGTGTGTTGTATAAAGTACATCAGTGTTCTGTATAAAGTACATCAGTGTTCTGTATAAAGTACATCAGTGTGTTGTATAAAGTACATCAGTGTGTTGTATAAAGTACATCAGTGTTCTGTATAAAGTACATCAGTGTTCTGTATAAAGTACATCAGTGTTCTGTATAAAGTACATCAGTGTGTTGTATAAAGTACATCAGTGTGTTGTATAAAGTACATCAGTGTTCTGTATAAAGTACATCAGTGTTCTGTATAAAGTACATCAGTGTGTTGTATAAAGTACATCAGTGTTCTGTATAAAGTACATCAGTGTGTTGTATAAAGTACATCAGTGTTCTGTATAAAGTACATCAGTGTTCTGTATAAAGTACATCAGTGTGTTGTATAAAGTACATCAGTGTTCTGTATAAAGTACATCAGTGTGTTGTATAAAGTACATCAGTGTGTTGTATAAAGTACATCAGTGTGTTGTATAAAGTACATCAGTGTGTTGTATAAAGTACATCAGTGTGTTGTATAAAGTACATCAGTGTGTTGTATAAAGTACATCAGTGTGTTGTATAAAGTACATCAGTGTGTTGTATAAAGGTTAGGTTTTGATAGTTTAATGTTGACATAGTTGCTCAGTGTTACATCTTATCTTGTGTGCAGTTTTGAAATATTGAGCCACATTCCGAAAATTGTGTGTAAAAACTGTAATAAGTGAATACACGAATAACATGAAGCTATAGTTTCAGTCTGCCATGTTACGGTTACATAATGTTATATTTACATAATGTTATATACATATATATACATACTGTTATACACGCTTATATCAGCTGCTGGACATTTACCACCAGCACGGATAGCCAACCTTAGATATAACATGACTAGATATATACTATTACAGATATCTATATATAGATGATATAACTATTTAAACACTTCTGAACATGAGACCCAATGAACCTGATGGTGAAGCCATAGTAGCCCGTAGACTGTGGGTCTATGGGAACGATAGCTTTAGCTTTAACACACACGTTAGCGGAAGAAAAACACATTCCTCCAGACACACGTGGGCGTTAAGAATAAGAATATCTAAAAACGTCGTAAAATACAATATAATATGGTGACATATGGGATATATTATGTATATATTATGGAGTTGACTCGGCTCACCATGGTCGGGTCCGGCAGCTGATGACGTCATGGACGTTGAGATCAACGTCAGCTGGAGTCGAGCACGAAAACTAATATTGATGCAATATTTCCTTAAAATAAAATACTTTTGTAAATATAACTAATTGTTGAGTCACTCACGTTCAACTTAACTAAAATAAAAAATAAAAATATAATTTTGGTTGAAGGAAAAATATAAAAGTTTGAGTTTATAAAGTCATCGGCTATTAAACTAAATTCAGATCTCTTAATGGGCTCTAATGTTTATTAAAATAGCCTATACATGTATGACCATATCGCCAATTACAAACGATAAACATGTTAAAATAACGATTTTGAACAATGAATTCAGTGTGCATTCGTTTATTCAACAAAATCACATTCTCAAAACCTTTTTCAATTGCAATATCTATAGGCCTCTTGATCAGTACCCGATTTCTAAAATCAATATCAGTCAACAGAAGTCTCTCAGTTCAAAACACTGCAGTGGTCCTCCACATCACATTGCCATCGGGATAGTCTAAATGTTGACCGCTTTCTGTTAAACAACCACCATACATGTAGTGTGTCCCTGGAGTGTTGGACAGCGCACACACACACACACACACACACACACACACACACACACACACACACACACACACACACACACACACACACACACACACACACACACACACACACACACACACACACACACACACACACACACACACACACACACACACACACACACACACACACACACACACACACGGAGGACGGTCACATCAGCCTAGTGCCATGTGAATACACACATGTATATACACTGTACACAACACCCTCACACTCCGTTACAGAGGTGCTTTCCTCCCAGAAAGAGGGAGGAATTGAGTGGTGTGTGTACAATACCATCGGCCAGCTGGGATATGATCTAGTGAAACCAAGCCCCAAATCCACCAACCACCCCCAATAATCACCCATATAAACATAATCATCAGTCATCTAAACTCCCCCCCAAAGTATTAGTATTAGTGTTACGTGTGCCCTTCCGCTCAGGTTCTAGCGTCTAGCGTATTGTTGGCATGGAAACGGCGGGGCTGGTGATGGTGGCGTCCTCAGCCTTCCACTGGGACGTGACGGTTTTGATCTGGGTGTAGAACTGGATGCCCTGGGATCAAAGGAGGAGAAACATGGAGACACCAATGCAAGGACGCCTTGATTTTGAAATGTGCTAAACGTATTGCAATGCCAAATCAAAATGGGAGGTTTTATTTCGTACCTGTTTGCCGTAGAAGTTGGTGTCTCCTCTGAAGGAACCCCGGGAGCCGGTGAAGGAGAACATGGGCAGAGGGACGGGGATGGGGACGTTGATGCCCACCTGGAGACCAAGAGGAGTCACACCTGAATGATGCCCTCATTAACCATCAAACTCATCCACGGCTCCATCTGATAGCTACACAATCTAATACTGATGCAGTTTCCCTAAAATAAGACATTCGTAAATGTAACTAATTATTGAGTCCCTCACGTTCGACTTAACAACATTTTAAAAACGTACAATTTAATTTAGGAAACGAAAATTTTAAAAGTTTGAGTTTATAAAGTCATCGCTATTAAACTAAATAGAAATATCTGAATAGGCTGTAATGTTTATTGGAATAGCCTGTACCTGTATGACCATATCAAACAATTACAAACCATAAACAACTTAAAATAAGGATTTTGGATAGCAGTCAATCCCATGTCTCACATGAGTCCTTATTAAACATATTGACTCATGGCTCCATCCCAAGGTGGACCTCTCCAGCAGCGTGAGTTACCTGGCCCACGTCCACCTCGTGGGTGAATTTGCGGGCGGTGGCGCCGTTGTTGGTGAAGATGGCGGTGCCGTTTCCGTACGGGTTCTTGTTGATCATCGCGATGGCGTCGTCCAGGTTGTCCACCTCCAGAACCACCAGAACCGGCCCGAAGATCTCCTCCGTGTAGCAAGTCATCTCCGGCTGGAAAACAAACACCAGCGTGGTGAGCACTGGGCGCTCACACCAAAAGACATGCTGTTGGGTGAAGGCTCCTGCTGGTGCCCTCGACCAAGGAGCCGGCGGGTCCCCAGGCCCTGGAGAGGGTCCCCAGGCCCTGGAGAAGGTCCCCAGGCCCTGGAGGCCTGGGGTGTAAAGGCCCTTTACACCAAACACGCACAAAGTTATCCCAACAAATGTAATATAAAAAACATCCAATGTCTGACACACATTGAAACGTAACAAAAGCAATTCCGCTTGGAAAATAAATAAATAAAGGCCACATTAACCTGAAGGCTTCAAATAAGAAAGTAGGTCTGCAGCCGTGGTTAAGGACCATTCTGTTGCCATGGCAGCACCAGACATGACTGTATAACACATGAGCTGATTGGACTGAGCACACAATGCTGATGTCATGGGGCTAATGAGGGGGAAATGGAACCAAAGGACTGACAATCACACCAGGCTGGAGGCTAGTGAACCCTACACTTCTAAATGCATGACTTTATGGCAAATGTATTATATAAATCATACAATATATTGTGTGTTGTGTGCTGGCAGCCTTTGTAGTAGTGTTTCATGCTCAAATGTATGTTATTGAATGATTGACAAGTGGAGGCAGGAACAACACAGGAACCACGGCAGCCGATTGGACCCGTCTCAGGGAAGAGGAGACCGGGAGACATTTGCAATATTTGCACCTTCATTAACCACCGGAAAAGAAGGATTGATTATGAACCCATAATTAATACGGCCCACGGTTTTGTATAAGCAATTCTCTGAGAATCTATTAGGATCAGAGTGAAATTCAAATGTTAACCCCAAAACAGAGCTTACTTTCAGCATAACCATTTCCAAAAACGTGTTTCCACATTCATTCTTTGTCACCCGGCGGTCTTTAAAGTCCCTGATCAGGCCCCTCGCTCCAGACAGGTGACCATGGAGTCATGGAGCCGGGGCGGTGTGTTCTGCCCTCCTCCCCTCAGCCTGAATGTCAAGCTGACCGCCCTCCAGCCCCCCTCCGCCCTCCACCCCCCCCCCCCTCCGCCCCCACCCCTCTGTCACTCTGACCTTTGTAGATTTGTAACCGGGTCTAGAAATATAAAAACGCATGTCTGGGATTTCAAACCCAACACTGTAAATGTCCCCGAAGAAATAATGATTCTTGTGCCATGTTAGCATAAAGTAACACGCCACCCCCCCCCCCGTTACCGTGACGTTGCCGAGGATGGTGGGCCCGACGAAGTTGCCGTTCTCGTAACCTTTGACCTGGACGTTCCTGCCGTCCAGCAGCAGGCTGGCGCCCTGGTCCACCCCGCTCTGAATCAGGGCGCTGACCCGGGCCTTGGCCTGAGGGGAGATCAGGGGGCCCACGTCCGCCCCCGGCTGGTCACCTGGGGGACGGCAGCGGGCAGCAGAATGACATCATCAATACCTGGGAAACATTAACTAACTTAACTAACTAACATGAGAAACATTACAATCATCCATCTTCATTTGGAAAATATTCATTCTGGTTTTTTTAGTGAGGGTTTTTTCCCTCTAGCCCCTAATTCCAGTAACAATATAAAAAGACCCACATTCCCTCAGACCGGCAAGGAAATGAAAACTCAGAAAAGTAAAAGCGAATGAATGAAGAAACCTCCCTCCCTCCCTCCTCCCTCCCACAGCGAGGAGGAGCCCCCTGGGATGCGTTCGATTCCCTAAGCGAGGTGCCGGTACCTGCGTTGACTCTCAGGGCCCTGGAGCGCTCCACCAGCTGGGGCAGCCAGGCGCGGGCCTCTCCCACCAGGACGGCGGTGGAGAGCGCCATGCAGCGCTGGCCGGCCGCCCCGAAGGCCGCGCCCACCAGCTGGTTCAACGTGTTCTCCTTGTTGGCGTCGGGCATAACCACGCCGTGGTTTTTGGCGCCCTGAACAAAGAAATAATAATAAAATCACACACAAAAACACAGTACTGTCACATTTTCATTCATGCATTTTTGTAGAATGCCAAAACAAGCAAAAAATAAACCCGTTACTTTCGCATTTTTCCCAACGCTGTAGGAGTGAATCACAGCTTTTTTGCCATCTTTGCCGCCAACACCGGTTTAGACGTGTCGCCCTTTTTACTGGCCGAGGGAAATCTCCGCTATTCTCATGGCGGACCTCCAACCACGGGCTGATGGACCTCGCATTGGACCAACTTTACAGTGAGGTGCAACCACCCTGGGCTCCATCTCTCCTCCCCCATCTCCATCACTAAGGACCTCCACCACCTTGGGCTCCATCTCTCCTCCATCTCCATCACTAAGGACCTCCACCACCCTGGGCTCCATCTCTCCTCCCCCATCTCCATCACTAAGGACCACCACCACCCTGGGCTCCATCTCTCCTCCCCCATCTCCATCACTAAGGACCACCACCACCCTGGGCTCCATCCCTTCTCCCCCATCTCCATCACTAAGGACCTCAACCACCCTGGGCTCCATCTCTCCTCCCCCATCTCCATCACTAAGGACCACCACCACCCTGGGCTCCATCCCTTCTCCCCCATCTCCATCACTAAGGACCTCCACCACCCTGGGCTCCATCTCTCCTCCCCCATCTCCATCACTAAGGACCACCACCACCCTGGGCTCCATCTCTCCTCCCCCATCTGCATCACTAAGGACCACCACCACCCTGGGCTCCATCCCTTCTCCATCACTAAGGACCTCAACCAGCCTGGGCTCCATCTCTCCTCCCCCATCTCCATCACTAAGGACCACCACCACCCTGGGCTCCATCCCTTCTCCCCCATCTCCATCACTAAGGACCTCAACCACCCTGGGCTCCATCTCTTCTCCCCCATCTCCATCACTAAGGACCTCAACCACCCTGGGCTCCATCTCTTCTCACCCATCTCCATCACTAAGGACCACCACCACCCTGGGCTCCATCTCTCCTCCCCCATCTCCATCACTAAGGACCACCACCACCCTGGGCTCCATCTCTCCTCCCCCATCTCCATCACTAAGGACCACCACCACCCTGGGCTCCATCTCTTCTCCCCCATCTCCATCACTAAGGACCTCAACCACCCTGGGCTCCATCTCTTCTCCCCCATCTCCATCACTAGGGACCTCAACCACCCTGGGCTCCATCTCTCCTCCCCCCTACTCTATCATAACATGTCATTAACATTACACTATCATAACATGTCATTAACACTACACTATCATAACATGTCATTAACACTACACTATCATAACATGTCATTAACATTACACTATCATAACATGTCATTAACATGTCATTAACATAACATGTCATTAACATGACACTATCATAACATGTCATTAACATGACACTATCATAACATGTCATTAACATTACTCTGTCATAACATGTCATTAACATTACACTATCATAACATGTCATTAACATGACACTATCATAACATGTCATTAACATGACACTATCATAACATGTCATTAACATGACACTATCATAACATGTCATTAACATTACACTATCATGACATGTCATTAACATTACACTATCATAACATGTCATTAACATTACACTATCATAACATGTCATTAACATTACACTATCATAACATGTCATTAACATTACACTATCATAACATGTCATTAACATTACACTATCATAACATGTCATTAACATTACACTATCATAACATGTCATTAACATTACACTATCATAACATGTCATTAACATTACACTATCATAACATGTCATTAACATTACACTATCATAACATGTCATTAACATTACACTATCATAACATGTCATTAACATTACACTATCATAACATGTCATTAACATTACACTAGCATACTGAGCTGGACTTTATGGACTCCCAGTGACTGCTCTGTATTCATGATGCTGCTGCACTACTGAATGCTTTTTACACAATTCTACACATGTACACATCACCCACTTTATTGTTATTGTGTATAGTATTTTATATAAATCCACACTGCGGGAGGGAATGGGGAGTAAGCATTCTATTGTACTTGTTGCATATGGTAAATAAACACATCTTGAATCCAAGGGGGGAAACCCAAGCAGCTCACACATGAACAGGGTCCTGAGAGAGAGAGAGAGCGAGAGCGAGAGCGAGAGAGAGAGAAGGGGGGGAGAGAGAGAGAGAGAGAGAGAGAGAGAGAGAGAGAGAGAAGGGGGGGAGAGAGAGAGAGAGAGAGAGAGAGAGAGAGAGAGAGAGAGAGAGAGAGAGAGCGAGAGCGAGAGCGAGAGCGAGAGACTCCTGTAGGTCCTACCATGTTGGACTGAACCCTCTTCCCGTTGTGAGAGCCTCTCTGGTAGATGTATTCTCCCGCCTGGTTGGAGCCCACGAAGCTGATGGCCTTGATGGCCGGGTCGTCACAGATGAAGTTCACCGCTGGACCGCAACAACAAAAACACTTCAAACGCCCACCTCTTCTCAGAAAGAGACAATTAAAATGAGGCCTGGAGCTATTACAAATATATAAATATATATATATATATATATATATATATGAAAGGAGGCGAAGAATGCTGCTTCAAGAATAACAACACCAACTGGAGACCAGAGAGTCTACTTAGGTTTCAAAGTGCAAATATTGAGACACACACACACACACACACACACACACACACACACACACACACACACACACACACACACACACACACACACACACACACACACACACACACACACACACACACACACACACACACACACACACACACACACACACACACACACACACACACACACACACACACACACACACACACACACACACACACACACACACATACACAGAGAGTCCCATCACTTTATTTGACTATGAATGTTTCCTCTTCTCTTTCCTCCTCCAAGTTATGGACTCAAACACCCGTTTCCCTTCTAGAGGCCTCCGAGCATCGTGAGATGGGGAGGGACTAAGACCGACCCAGACAGACCGGCGGGGGGACAGACCGGCGGGGGGGACAGACCGGCGGGGGGACTCACCGGCGTGCTGTCCGTGGATGATGTTGAGGGTCCCGTCCGGGAGGCCGGCGTCCTGCAGCAGCTTGGCGAGGAGCATGGTGCACCCCGGGACACGCTCGGAGGGCTTCATCAGGTAGGTGTTCCCGCACACCAGGCCCATGGGGAACATCCACAGGGGGATCATGGCGGGGAAGTTGAAGGGGGCGATGCCGGCGCACACCCCGATGGGCAGGCGGTAGGTGTAGGTGTCCATGTCCTTGGTGATGGAGGGAAGAGTCTCGCCCAGCATCAGGGAGGTGACGCTGCAGGTGTGCTCCACCACCTCTAGGGGGCAGACACAAGCAGGGGGGGGGATGATACAGGGGGAGGGAATAATGAGATGCATGGACTAAACTAAGAGTTACAAGACTTCATCTTTAATCCTAAAACGTCCATTTATCATTACCATCCATTAACGGTACTTATAAGCACATTAGTATAAATCTATTAATCAAATATTAGACCAGATTAAAATGTATCGTCATTGCAGCACAAGTACAGTACAGCGAAAATCATCTAACCAGAGTGCAAATGTTACAGTAAAGACCATGGTAATATATAATGAAGAGGTTAAATAAGATGTAAAAACAGGTATAATCTTGCCATATACTCCCAAAGGATTAATGTAAAGTAGTTTGTTTGTGAAGCAATCAAAGCCACATAAGAACAAAACCTGGATCTCCCCGGACCCTTCCTCTAAGCACCTCCTCTTGTGGGTCTGGAGGCGTCACTGCTGGTCGCTAACCCGTTTGATCCATGACTTATTGTGTAGAATCTAGGGAGGCTTGTACTCTAACCTGAGCAGTGGTTCTGCTCTGGGAGGCTTGTACTCTAACCTGAGCAGTGGTTCTGCTCTGGGAGGCTTGTACTCTAACCTGAGCAGTAGTTCTGCTCTGGGAGGCTTGTACTCTAACCTGAGCAGTGGTTCTGCTCTGGGAGGCTTGTACTCTAACCTGAGCAGTGGTTCTGCTCTGGGAGGCTTGTACTCTAACCTGAGCAGTGGTTCTGCTCTGGGAGGCTTGTACTCTAACCTGAGCAGTGGTTCTGCTCTGGGAGGCTTGTACTCTAACCTGAGCAGTGGTTCTGCTCTGGGAGGCTTGTACTCTAACCTGAGCAGTGGTTCTGCTCTGGGAGGCTTGTACTCTAACCTGAGCAGTGGTTCTGCTCTGGGAGGCTTGTACTCTAACCTGAGCAGTGGTTCTGCTCTTGGAGGCTTGTACTCTAACCTGAGCAGTGGTTCTGCTCTGGGAGGCTTGTACTCTAACCTGAGCAGTGGTTCTGCTCTGGGAGCCTTGTACTCTAACCTGAGCAGTGGTTCTGCTCTTGGAGGCTTGTACTCTAACCTGAGCAGTGGTTCTGCTCTGGGAGGCTTGTACTCTAACCTGAGCAGTGGTTCTGCTCTTGGAGGCTTGTACTCTAACCTGAGCAGTGGTTCTGCTCTGGGAGGCTTGTACTCTAACCTGAGCAGTGGTTCTGCTCTGGGAGGCTTGTACTCTAACCTGAGCAGTGGTTCTGCTCTTGGAGGCTTGTACTCTAACCTGAGCAGTGGTTCTGCTCTGGGAGGCTTGTACTCTAACCTGAGCAGTGGTTCTGCTCTGGGAGGCTTGTACTCTAACCTGAGCAGTGGTTCTGCTCTGGGAGGCTTGTACTCTAACCTGAGCAGTGGTTCTGCTCTTGGAGGCTTGTGAGGACGGAAATGCACCGATGCCTTGTATCTATGGCGACCAGGATTTCTCTTACCAACCTATTGTTGAATGCACCTATAAGAAGTCTCTTTGGACAGAGGGCTCTGCTAAACTAATGTAATGTTCAACGGACAGACCACTCAGATCATTGGCAGGAAGTCCTGGTCACACATGAAGTAAGATGGCCCATATCACCTTGGAGCTGATGTGTATACAGTGGCTTCTGCTGTGTGATCTCCACACACACACACACACACACACACACACACACACACACACACACACACACACACACACACACACACACACACACACACACACACACACACACACACACACACACACACACACACACACACACACACACACACACACACACACACACACACACGTCAGTCCAATGAGTCCAGGGTAAAACTCATTCAAATAACCAGCGCCAGTTCATCTAAATCCTTTGCCAGCGGTTTGGGGTGAGAGTTCAGTATTTAATTAGCAGTCTATCCATCAAGACCTAACCCTAAAACCATCTTCCTTGTTTTAAATTAACCTAAAAGTGAAGTGATTCATATTTCATTCATGTTTCCCTGTTCCTTTGGTATCTATAAACACATTGGCCTCGTCCTCCTCACAGATAGCATCCTGGCTATCAGGATCCTTTAACTAAAATGGACTCCTTTCACTTTGAGTCTGGAGGCCCAACAGGAGCCTCTGCTTCAAGGTTAATTAATTCCATTCTCATTAGAGCCTTCACCCTGAGGAGCCGGTGTTTGCTCAAGAGCTTAAAGAACACCGATGAAGAAGAGAGAAAAGGGTCCATTCAGGAAGGCAAGTGCAAAACCTCCCAACTCAACCCAACAGCAGAGACAATATCAACCCTTCTTCTGTCTTAAACATTACAATAATAATAATAATAATAATAATAAATCCCCTCTACTCACGGAGTCCTCTG
Organism: Muraenolepis orangiensis; assembly: GCA_027704905.1. Taxonomy (NCBI): domain Eukaryota; kingdom Metazoa; phylum Chordata; class Actinopteri; order Gadiformes; family Muraenolepididae; genus Muraenolepis; species Muraenolepis orangiensis. The sequence goes on from CM051019.1 coordinate 25,312,004, forward strand.
AAGACGTCCCCCTCAGCGTCGGCCAGCGTCTTGCCCTGCTCCAGAGTGATCAGCCCAGCCAGCTCTTTCTGAAAGAGGACATTTCAGAAAGCCACTCAACAAAAAGCTTTTCGTAGACTTTGTTCTCCGTTCAAACGAGCGGAATGAATAAGCATACTGCGCAAACAGGGCTATCCAACACTCAACTACATTCCATAGACTAAATATTCCATATGGAAAATATAGCCAGGTTTTGGGTTCAAGTAGCAGTCTACCGTCCTAAAGCAATACTGTTCACTGCTACCTGCTCATTAAGGACATCTCAAAGTCACTGACCGAGTGGCTTTGGATTAAAGCATCCGTACAGGACTGGCAGGTTTAAGGATAGTTATTATCCCCAGGCAGTGACCTACTGAGCTGCTAGGAGTGCTGCCACTATTAGAACATGTCATTAACATTACACTATCATAACATGTCATTAACATTACACTATCATAACATGTCATTAACATTACACTATCATAACATGTCATTAACATTACACTATCATAACATGTCATTAACATGACACTATCATAACATGTCATTAATATTACACTGCCATAACATGTCATTAACATGACACTATCATAACATGTCATTAACATGACTATCATAACATGTCATTAACATTACACTATCATAACATGTCATTAACATGACTCTCATAACATGTCATTAACATTACACTATCATAACATGTCATTAACATTACACTATCATAACATGTCATTAACATGACTATCATAACATGTCATTAACATGACTATCATAACATGTCATTAACATTACACTATCATAACATGTCATTAACATTACACTATCATAACATGTCATTAACATGACTATATCATAACATGTCATTAACATTACACTATATCATAACATGTCATTAACATTACACTATCATAACATGTCATTAACATGACTATCATAACATGTCATTAACATGACTATCATAACATGTCATTAACATTACACTATCATAACATGTCATTAACATTACACTATCATAACATTACACTATCATAGCATGTCATTAACATTACACTATCATAACATGTCAGTCTGTAACACTGTATTCATGATGCTGCTGCACTACTGGCACTTTAAAATGCTTTTTGCACAATTCAACACATCATCCTTCAGTCACTTTTATGTTCATTTTAATTGAACTAAAAACATGTGTATAGTATTTTTTATAACATCGTGTTTTATAAATCCATACTGCAGGGAGTAAGCAGTCCATTGTACTTGTTGCAAATGGCAAATAAAAATCTTGAATGTAAATATTCCATATGGAAAATATAGCAAATAGGCCAGAAGTCTACTGATTAGGGCAGACATGGGCAAACTACGGCCCGCGGGCCACATACGGCCCGTTAGGCTTTTTAATCCGGCCCGCCGAACTTGTCCAAATTATAGTAAAAACCTCCTTTTTTTCCCCTTTCCCTGCAATGCCCACGTTTCCCCAATAGATGGCGCACTCAAAACACATTGACCGTTGTTGGAGTGGCGCGTATTTCTCTTTATTTCACTTTAATTTTCACTTCGTTTCACGTCACCATTAAGCCCTTCTGTGAAAATGAGCGGACCAAAGAGAAGGAAAGTGGACAGCGAATGCCGAGTGTTTAATAAGGAGTGGACAACAAAATACTTCTTCACTGAAGTCCGATCAACGGCTGTATGTCTGATATGCCAAGAAGCTGTTGCGGTTTTCAAAGAGTACAATATCAGCCGTCACTTTGCCACGAAGCATGCAAACTATGCTAGCAAGCAGTCAACACAAGAACGGGCGGCTACTGCTCAGAGGTTGGCAGCTAATTTACAGAGTCAACAGAACTTTTTTCACCGACAAACTGCAAATTAGCAAAGGCTAGCAAGCCTTTCTCCGAAGGCGAGTTTTTGAAAGAGTGCATGGTAGAGACAGCAGGTCTCTTGTGTCCGGAGAGCAAAGCCAAGTTTGAAAAAATCAGTTTAGCACGCAGGACAGTGACTCGCCGCGTGGAACTGATTGACGAAGATATAGTCAGCGAGTTAAACAAAAAGGCGGAGTCCTTTAAGTTATATTCACTAGCACTGGATGAAAGTAACGACATAAAAGACACTGCTCAGCTCCTAATTTTTATCCGAGGGATTAACGACAGTTTTGAGATAACGGAGGAGCTTTTGAGCATGGAATCACTGAAAGGGAAAACGCGAGGAGAGGACTTATATGAACAGGTGTCTGCTGTCATCGAGAGAATGAAGCTACCTTGGAGTAAACTTGCCAATGTCACCACGGATGGATCGCCAAATTTAACTGGAAAAAACATCGGGCTGCTGAAAAGAATCCAGGATAAAGTGAAAGAAGAAAACCCTGACCAGGATGTTATTTTACTTCACTGCATCATTCATCAGGAGTCTCTGTGTAAGTCTGTATTGCAGCTTAATCACGTCGTGGATCCAGTTGTAAAACTTGTTAACTTCATACGAGCAAGGGGACTTAATCATCGTCAGTTCATTACGTTCCTGGAAGAAACTAATGCGGATCACCAGGACCTACTTTACCACTCTCGCGTCCGCTGGTTAAGTTTGGGGAAAGTGTTTCAACGAGTCTGGGAGCTCAAAGACGAGATTCGCTCATTTTTTAATTTAATGGGGAAATCCGAAGAATTCCCCGAGCTGAGCGACACAAACTGGCTTTGTGACTTTGCGTTTGCTGTGGACATATTTTCACACATGAATGAGCTGAACGTGAAGCTACAGGGGAAAGATCAGTTTGCGCACGACATGTACACAAATGTGAGAGCCTTCAAATCCAAGCTGGTTTTATTCTCCAGGCAAATGTCAAACAAATCTTTCGCACATTTCCCCACACTAGCCGTGCAGAAAGAGGCCGCCCGAAATGCGAAGAAATACTGCAAATCACTGGACGATCTGCACAGAGAATTTTGCCGTCGGTTCTGTGATTTTGAAAAAATTGACAAGTCACTTCAACTGGTGTCCTGTCCCCTGTCACAAGACCCCGAATCAGCACCGCAGGAGCTGCAATTGGAACTGATCGATCTTCAGTCTGACTCCGTCTCAAAGGAGAAGTTCAAGTCTCTTAAACTGAATGACTTTTACGCTTCACTTAACGAGACCGCGTTTCCAAACCTCCGGAGGACGGCGCAGAAGATGCTGGTGTTGTTTGGCTCGACCTACGTGTGTGAGCAGACGTTTAGCGTCATGAAAATCAACAAAGCCCATCACAGATCCAAGTTAACTGACCAACACCTCAGATCTGTCCTGAGAATTGCCACAACAAAACTAACTCCAGACTTTGATGCACTGGCAAAAAAGGGAGACCAACAACACTGTTCCCACTGAAATGGTGAGTTTTTCTGCTGTGTTATGAAAAAATGCATATGGAAAGTTTGGAAGTGCGTCTTTTAATTAAGAGCAATGCGCATTTACGCACAGCAGCGGTACAGTAGCTTAATTAACACGCCGCACATCGCTCTTAATTTAAATTTAAATTTTCAGCTGCAGGTAGGATATTTAATACAGCCTATGTCTGTGTGCTTGGCAACGATACACGTGTACTGTTTGCGCGTGAAGGCGAGGGCGTCCGTGGCGAGTTTGTAGAGCGCGCGGTCAGGACAATCCATCCATGATTTTGCGGAGTTTAACACAAGTAGATATTATTGAGCTTGAGTATTTCGTTGTGTAATAATATGTTTTGAATGTTGAAAGTGATTCCATTTTTTAATAAATGTTGATTTCTTTAACTTTGCACCTTCGATTGAAACTTATTAAAAACAGACGCAATCTTGATAAATCACAGTGCGTATGTTATTTTAATCTATTTACATTTCCTCCTCCCAGTATCTGCGAAATAGTATGTAAATGCCATATCTTGCATATTCCTTGAGACAAATTTATTAACTGATAAGGGCTATTTTTCACATTTGAAAGACAGTTAATAAATTGGGTTGTAGTGTTCTTACTGTGCTATGAGATTGCACACACTACATTTAATGCTTTAGTATATCCGGCCCAAACACTCCCTCCAAATGCTCCTGGCCCGGCCCCTCTGTCAAATTTTAGAACCCATTGTGGCCCGCGAGTCAAAAAGTTTGCCCACCCCTGG
>CM051019.1:25319635-25324635 GCA_027704905.1 Muraenolepis orangiensis
ACACATTAAATCACATACACACACACACACACATTTAAAAGCACACACATTAAAACACACACACACAGATGCGCACATACAGAGGTTGAAATGCAAGCCCACACACACACTCACACACACACAGACACACTCACACACACACAGACACACTCACACACAGGTGTTCACACACTGTTTAACAAATGCACTAATCCTTCACATGCATGCACATACACACACACACACAAGTACACGCACACACACACACTCAGATCTAAAGGACCGTTGGATGCGGTGTGTGTGGCCACGCGATTGGCTTTTAATGGCTGATGAGCGCATGTCCTGACTCAAACCTCTCATCACAACACGTCTACAGACCCGGGGCTGGAGACGCAGACCGGGCCTCTGTGACTGTGACTGTGGTGAGTGTGGTGAGTGTGTGAGTGTGTGAGTGTGTGAGCGGTGGAATTGTCCCTGATCAGGAAGTGGGTCAGGAGAGACACATGTTCCCTGAGGCTCCGGTCGCTGGCCGCTCAGCGGAGGAGGCAGACAGACAGGCCGTGTTAGAAGTCAAGCCACGGTCGCCATCGCTCTCTCTCTTCGTCTTCCTCCTCTTGTCGTCTCAGGGAAACATTTTTATAGCCCTGTCAAAATGGCGAGATGCCACTAGGTTTTCCCTCCCATTTGATGGGGGGGGGGGTAGCCTGATGGGGGGGGGGGGGGGGGGGCAGCCTGATGGGGGGGGGGGGGGCTGTCGCTCATGTTCAGACTGAAGCGTTCTTTTTCTCTCTTTGACATTTTCTTCATCCTCTTGCTTGTCAGCCCCCCCCCCCCCTTCCGTGTGTCACAATCACTGTCTTCTGATGCGAGGAGCTGCGTGCGGCGTGGAGGTGTTCCTCTGTGTGGTGGGCGGGTCGATCAGGTCGACCAGGAGGAGGAGGAAGTGATGGACCGATGGACAGGACGTGAAGCCGTGAGGCCGGAGAGAATCAATGAAGTACGAGGAGAACCGCACATCCGCCGCCGGCCCTCAGACAGGACGATATGCGGTGTTTAAAAGTGTGTCTCCGGGGTCACTTGTGATCGCCAGACAAATGTTGTTGCGACGGTTTTATCGGCGAAGCGATGGAACCGATGGATGAACGGACAATGAGAAAGCGGGTTTTAATTTCAGGCCTTAATACCGAGAGACGAGCGTCCCCAGAACCAAACGCAGAAGACTCCCCTGCTCTCTCCGCCCCGCCCTTGCGGCGTCCGCGGCGGCGGTGGAACATTCCATCTGGTGTCCGATCCCGTCTGTGTTTCTTCCTGTGAACTGTAACGGGACACCCGGAGCGTAGGAGAACACACATTTAAATGAATTTCCTTACAAGGAAACACGGGAACTAAAGTAGCCTGAGAGGCCTGGCCCGGACGGAGCTCAGGGCCTTCCTCTGTGTTGACCTCCCCCCCTCCTCCTCCACCCACACGGTCCTAGGACTCATCAGACGGAGGCCTTCTTATCCTCTCCGTCTCCGTCTGTTTCTAAGTAAGAGTAGCGGCGCGGAGGGAATCCATGGCCAGTCGAAGCCCCTTAGCCCGGGGCGCCCTGGTCCCCGTCATCTCCCCCTGGGTCCATACGGGTCTGCTCCGGACCCAGGACCCAGTCGGCCTGGCTGAGCACGGAACACGCCAGCAAGAACAAAAAAACATTAACATATTAATACAGAAACAGATCAAACAGGGAAAGTTGTCAAAGATGTGACGGAATAGTTCTCTGGGTGTTATCGGTGCGTCATTTGCAGGTGCACACGTATTTCAGACTCATTGAAGGGTTTTGGTAGTCTGCTCAGCCCGGAGGCTCCCTGCTGGGTCCAGGCCTCTGAAGACGGACTGGGTTCTCAGAGCGGCCACCCATCACGTTTAAATTGAGCTGGAGCTGCTAGCGTGCTCCTCCTCCTCCTCCTCCTCCTCCTCCTCCTCCTCCTCCTCCTCCTCCTCCTCCTCCTCCTCCTCCTCCTCCTCCTCATCATCATCCTCTACCGGGACTCACTCCCTCCGCTCTACTTTAAGGACATGTTTTCATTGCTATCCAGACTCTGTGACACAAGTCATGAAAATAATTACTTGCTTTTAATAATTCTCCTCTCTCTCTCTCTCTCTCTCTCTCTCTCTCTCTCTCTCTCTCTCTCTCTCTCTCTCTCTCTCTCTCTCTCTCTCTCTCTCTCTCTCTCTCTCTCTCTCTCTCTCTCTCTCTCTCTCTCTCTCTCTCTCTCCTCTCTCTCTCTCTCTCTCTCTCCTCTCTCTCTCTCTCCCTCCCTCCCCTCCATGCTTAATGCAGGCGGACTGCCCTGCCCCGGGCTCCAGATGGAGTGTGTGTTGGTGTATCTGATGATCCTCGGCGTGGCGGCCCGAGCCCACAAGGTGCAGCTGTGCCCCAAGCGCTGCGTGTGTCAGATGCTGAACCCCAACCTGGCAACCCTGTGCGACAAGAAGGGTCTGCTGTTCGTCCCGCCCAACATCGACCGGCACACCGTGGAGATGAGGATGGGCGACAACTTCGTGACGGGCATCAAGCGCAAGGACTTCGCCAACATGACCAAACTGGTGGACCTGACGCTGTCACGCAACACCATCGGCTCCATCGCGCCGCACGCCTTCAAGGACCTGGAGAACCTGCGGGCGCTCCACCTGGACAGCAACCGGCTCACCCGGCTCACCGACGACACCTTCAGCGGGATGTCCAAGCTGCACCACCTCATCCTCAACAACAACCAGCTCACGCACATCCACAGCGGGGCCTTCAACGACCTGACCGCCCTGGAGGAGCTGGACCTGTCCTACAACAACCTGGAGGGCGCTCCCTGGCTGGCCATCCAGAGGATGGCTAGCCTCCACACGCTCAACATGGACCACAACATGCTGGGCCACATCCCCGAGGGAACCTTCTCCGGCCTGCAGAAGCTCAAGCGTCTGGACGTGACCTCCAACAAGCTGCAGAAGCTGCCTCCCGACCCCGTGTTCCAGAGGGCGGGGGTGCTGGCCACCTCCGGGGCGATGGGGCCCACCTCCTTCGCCCTGAGCTTCGGGGGGAACCCCCTGCGCTGTAACTGCGAGCTGCTGTGGCTGCGCCGGCTGCGGCGTGAGGACGACCTGGAGACCTGCGCCTCGCCCCAGCACCTGGCCGGACGCTACTTCTGGACCGTGTCGGAGGAGGAGTTCCTGTGCGAACCCCCGCTCATCACCAGGCACTCGCAGGTACAAGGCACGCCCGGCAGAGTGCATTGTGGGTAGACCCGGTCTTTGGGTTTAAGCACTCTGTAATGAAGAAATGGCTGTCCGCAGATTTGGATTTGATGATAGATGTGATGTGAGGTGTTGGATTGAATATGATAAAAAGTCTGTGCTAACTTAATATACACTTACATCCTTACATACTTACAATCCATAAATGTATGCACAATTTACATATCAAAGAACAGTTTGGTTAAATATCCTCTGATCTTTAAATGCTCTCTCTACGGTTCTTGAGTTCCTTCAAACCATCGCAAACGTATATTTGTCCAAAACACTAACACATCATTTCATCAATTATTCTGAAAACTTAACGGTTTAATTGCAGACATCCTAAATGTTCATTGAAAGACTTTTCTCCTGCGCCAACACAAACAGCGCCAGGCCAGTCCGTTCGTTGAGGTTCCTGTGATCGCGATCGACGACTAATTCATTAATTACACGCTGCACACGTGTTTTTAATTCTTTCCGTATCATAACACACATTGTGATGACAGAACACTTACTGACATCTTCTTGGTGTTCCCACATATTATGGTGTCCAAACGTTTTACTGACGCAGTACTTTATCAGTTTCACTGCTTTTGTCACAAAAGATTAGATTAGATTAGATTAGATTAGATTAGATTAGATTAGATTAGATTAGATTCAAATTTATTATCATTTCACAGCACAAGTTCAGTACAGAGATAATAATTGCTCGTCTAACCAGAGTGTAAATGCTACAGTAAAGTCTATGGTGATATATAATGAGCAGTGGTTAAATAAGATGAAACAGTCTACTAGGTATAAAAACAGGTATAAATAACTTATAGAGTAGGTATGAGATATGTGCAGGGTTACAGGTATATATAAATACAGGTAAGTATACGTTAGTATCAGCAGGTCTGCGGGTCCTGAGCACAGATCTCCCCCCCCCCAGGAGCTGCGGGCTCTGGAGGGTCAGAGCGTGACCCTGCGCTGTAAGGCCCGGGGCGACCCCGACCCCGTCATCCACTGGATCGCCCCCGACGGACGCCTCATGTCCAACTCCTCCAGAGCCGCCGTGCACACGGACGGAACCCTGGACATCCTCATCAGCACCGTCAAGGACTCGGGTCAGTTCAGCAGTTCATAGGCACGCACACACACACACACACACACACACACACACACACACACACACACACATTCACACATTCACACATCTACACACACACACACACACACACACACACACACACACACACACACACACACACACACACACACACACACACCTGCTCTGGACTGGGCTGATGTCTGTTATTGATGTCATCCAGACACATGTCTATTGTCCAAAATCCTTCCCCTGTTCTGGGAGCTATCTATAGACCGTCTATATAAGGTAGGTTCTATATGAAGGGAGGTTAACGCCCCGTGGGGCTGCAGGCTCCTTCCCCTGTACTGGGAGCTGTGTGTATATATATATATATATATATATATATATGATATATGTATATAATGTAAGTGTGCTGCAGGCTCCTTCACCTGCGTGGCCTCCAACCCGGCGGGCGAGGCCCAGCAGACGATGGACCTGGTCATCGCCAAGCTGCCTCACATCTCCAACAGCACCCTGGTGGACCAGGAGCCCCACCCGGGGTCGTCCGATATCGCCACGGTGACCAAGACGGGGGCGGCGGGGCCGGAGGCCGGGGGCGTACCCCTGGGGAACGCCAAGACGGGCCAGGAGAAGAGGGTGGTGATCTCAGAGGCCACCTCCAACTCGG
>CM051019.1:25329635-25332135 GCA_027704905.1 Muraenolepis orangiensis
TAGCAGATAAAGAACTACAATAAGAGTTAAAACATAGCAGATAAAGAACTACAATAAGAGTTAAAACATAGCAGATAAAGAACTACAATAAGAGTTAAAACATAGCAGATAAAGAACTACAATAAGAGTTAAAACATAGCAGATAAAGAACTACAATAAGAGTTAAAACATAGCAGATGAAGAACTACAATAAGAGTTAAAACATAGCAGATAAAGAACTACAATAAGAGTTAAAACATAGCAGATAAAGAACTACAATAAGAGTTAAAACATAGCAGATAAAGAACTACAATAAGAGTTAAAACATAGCAGATAAAGAACTACAATAAGAGTTAAAACATAGCAGATAAAGAACTACAATAAGAGTTAAAACATAGCAGATAAAGAACTACAATAAGAGTTAAAACATAGCAGATAAAGAACTACAATAAGAGTTAAAACATAGCAGATAAAGAACTACAATAAGAGTTAAAACATAGCAGATAAAGAACTACAATAAGAGTTAAAACATAGCAGATAAAGAACTACAATAAGAGTTAAAACATAGCAGATAAAGAACTACAATAAGAGTTAAAACATAGCAGATAAAGAACTACAATAAGAGTTAAAACATAGCAGATAAAGAACTACAATAAGAGTTAAAACATAGCAGATAAAGAACTACAATAAGAGTTAAAACATAGCAGATAAAGAACTACAATAAGAGTTAAAACATAGCAGATAAAGAACTACAATAAGAGTTAAAACATAGCAGATAAAGAACTACAATAAGAGTTAAAACATAGCAGATAAGAACTACAATAAGAGTTAAAACATAGCAGATAAAGAACTACAATAAGAGTTAAAACATAGCAGATGAAGAACTACAATAAGAGTTAAAACATAGCAGATAAAGAACTACAATAAGAGTTAAAACATAGCAGATGAAGAACTACAATAAGAGTTAAAACATAGCAGATAAAGAACTACAATAAGAGTTAAAACATAGCAGATAAAGAACTACAATAAGAGTTAAAACATAGCAGATGAAGAACTACAATAAGAGTTAAAACATAGCAGATGAAGAACTACAATAAGAGTTAAAACATAGCAGATGAAGAACTACAATAAGAGTTAAAACATAGCAGATAAAGAACTACAATAAGAGTTAAAACATAGCAGATGAAGAACTACAATAAGAGTTAAAACATAGCAGATAAAGAACTACAATAAGAGTTAAAACATAGCAGATGAAGAACTACAATAAGAGTTAAAACATAGCAGATGAAGAACTACAATAAGAGTTCAAACATAGCAGATGAAGAACTACAATAAGAGTTAAAACATAGCAGATGAAGACCCCTCCATGCCTCTGTAGGATGATCTCTCCGACCAGTAAGCAGATCCTGGTGAACAACCTGGCAGCGGGGACGCACTACGACCTGTGTGTCCTGGCCATCTACGACGACCAGGGGACGTCCCTGACGGCCACCCGGGTGGTGGGCTGTGCCCACTTCACCACGCAGCCCCAGTACCTGCGCTGCCACTTCATGCAGTCCCAGTTCCTGGGCGGCACCATCGTGGTCGTCATCGGGGGCGTCATCGTGGCGTCCGTCCTCGCCTTCATCATCTTCCTCATCGTGCGCTACCGCGTCTGCAACCAGGGGGAGGTGGATAAGGTCCGTGGTCACCGGGAAACACTCACTTTACCGCCTCTTGCTTTACCTGTACTGTGTCTCTTTAGGTTTTACTGTCCAGCAGTGAAAAACTGTACAAATAATCTGTAAAAAGACACTTTACTGTTGGTTTGTTTGGGTTGTTTTCTACTTTTTGAGCTCTCCTCTCTCTCTCTCCCTCTCCCTCTCCCTCTCTCTCTCTCTCTCTCTCTCTCTCTCTCTCTCTCCCCCCAGGCCCTGGAGATGGGGGACCTCCGCTCTCTGAGCAGTGACGGTCAGCTCCAGGGTTGCGGTCTCCCCAAGTCCCTGTCCAAGCAGGTCCTGCGGCCCGAGAAGAAGGCCAACCTGAAGGGGGCGCTGCCCGCGGCCCCGGAGCCCGCCAAGCCGTCCCTCCCCGACTGCACCGTCTCCACCTCCGCCGCCAGCCACAGCTGGCACCCGGCCTCCCCCGGCTCCCTGAGGCCCAAGCGCTCCGTGGCGCCCTCCGCAGCCTCCGAGGCCGGCCATGGCGACCCCCGGGCCGGAGGCGACCCCCGGGCGGGCGACGGCGGGAACGCCAACCGGAATAACTCCATGGAGGCGGCGGCCCCCGACCGGCCCGAGCGGCGGCCCAGCGGCCCGTGGCCCGGCGGCCCGTGGCCCGGCGGCCTGGGGGTCGCCCAGCGCCGCCCGCACCGCGCCGCCGCCCGCCGCTACCTGACGGTGCCGGCGGGCGGAGCGCGGGTCCACCGCCGGCGCTCCCTGGACGTGGACACGTACGAGGAGCGCCGCTCCCCGGCCCACGACCGGCCAGCGGCAGTGGGCGGCGGTCTGCGCTCCAAGCGGAGCCTCTCGCTGAGCGGGGG
>CM051019.1:25339635-25342135 GCA_027704905.1 Muraenolepis orangiensis
ACCCCGCCATGAGGGAGACGGGGCAGGGTCTAATATCCATCGGCGGGCTCCCAGAGAGAGTTATGCATTATTGAGGACAGTAGATGTGTCCCGGCCCGAGCGGGGGCTCATTAATAGTGGATGTGATTAGCGTTCGGGTTTCTGAGAAAACAGCAGTCTGGGCAACAGGGACGCCTAATTGAAACGGTCAAACACCTCTGTGTTTACGCGGCAGTTGTTACCGTGGTTACTGAGGAGAGTCACTGGATGAAACCACCGCTGGACCACTGACACAGAAGAGCAGATGGGAAGTTAAGGCATTATTTTTCTCTGATGTCTTTTGTTTTGACCAGAGAGAGAAAAATTGCCTTCTCTCTCTTTTTTTTCTCCTTTTCAGACCACAGATCAGGGAGATAGAGAGAGAGAGAGAGAGAGAGAGAGAGAGAGAGAGAGAGAGAGAGAGAGAGAGAGAGAGAGAGAGAGAGAGAGAGAGAGAGACGTCGGTGATGGCTTCTCATGAGTCAACAATACCTATGAGATATCACCGGGAGGGGGGAGGTGAGGGGGGGGGGAAGGGGGCGGGGTCTATTCACAGCTGGAGAGGATGAGTGGACACTTTCCTCGCTTCCGTTCTCATCGTCGTTGGAGGAAGAGGGGGAGTCATTCCCCACTGTGTGTGTGTGTGTGTGTGTGTGTGTGCTCTGAGGCTACAGTCACCGTTAGGTGTGCCCCCCCCCCCCCCCCCCCCGCTCCCAGGGGGCCAGCGGTGGCGGGTGGGGGTTTAGATGGAGAGCGAGCGCCTCCATCCTCCTCTCCCTCTTTGTCAGTCAGCCTCTTTCTCTCCCACCCGCCTCCGGCCAGCCTCCTCCCAGCCTCCCTCCAGCCTCCTCCCAGCCTCCCTCCAGCCTCCTCCCAGCCGCATCAGCGTCGATGGAGCCTCGGAACCATCAGCAACCATCCACTGCCCTACCTGATAGCTGTGATCCCTTATGGGGGATTTGATTTACTCTCTCTCTCGCTCTCTCTCTCTCTAGTGATGATAGCCGTCCGTGTCTCTCCTCTGGGCGTGGCTCCTGTCTCCTGTCCCTGGCCTCCGTCCTGGTCTCCTGTCCCTGTCCCTGTCCTCCTGTCCTCCTGTCCTCCTGTCCCTGGTCCTCCTGTCCCTGGTCCTCCTGTCCTCCTGTCCCTGGTCCTCCTGTCCTCCTGTCCCTGGTCCTCCTGTCCCTGGTCCTCCTGTCCCTGGTCCTCCTGTCCTCCTGCCTGTCCTCCTGTCCCTGGTCCTCCTGTCCCTGGTCCTCCTGTCCTCCTGTCCCTGGTCCTCCTGTCCTCCTGTCCCTGGTCCTCCTGTCCCTGGTCCTCCTGTCCCTGGTCCACGGTCCTCCTGTCCCTGGTCCTCCTGTCCCTGGTCCTCCTGTCCTCCTGTCCCTGGTCCTCCTGTCCCTGGCTCACTGGTTCTCTCACCCATCGCTTGTTCTCCTCATGGTGCCGCACTGGGGCCGTCTCCGTGTAACGACCTTCAGTTCTATACCAAGCACCGGCGCTTAAACACGCCGGGAAATACATGAAATAATCATGGATCCCCCCCTCCTCGGTCTTCTGATGGGCGTGTCGGCGTCTCCATGTAAAGCCTGTCTCTGGGCTCCATCGTAATACGGACGCCGCTTCACAAAAGCGATTTGAAATGGAGACGCAATCGCTTCCCTCTTCTGAAGACCAACACACGCCTGGCTTCTGTGACCGGGAGGAGGCAGTGTGTGTGTGTGTGTGTGTGTGTGTGTGTGTGCGTGTATATGTGTCTGTCTGTCTGTCTGTCTGTGTGTCTGTGCGTGTGTGTGTCTGTACGCGTGTGTGTGTGTGTGTGTGTGCGCGTGACGAGAGTACAGAAACACTGCATTAATCAAATAAAGGTCGTCTTGTGATGGGCGTGCGAAGCGACGTGAGGGAGGGGTGAGAGGAGGGGGAGAGGCAGCGGGTGGGAGGATGACAAGGAGACGGCGGAGAGGAGGTGTACAAAAGAACGTGTGAGAGAGAGAAATACGGCGGGTGAAAAAACAGTTATAGGCCTACTTACAAATATAGGGGTGAGAGAGAGAGAGAGAGAGAGAGAGAGAGAGAGAGACAGAGACGAGAGAGAGAGAGAGAGAGAGAGAGAGAGAGTGACAGACTATGATAGTGAGGGACAGGGGGAGGTCCTCTGGACATGTGGGGCTCCCTGGTTCTGGGCCCCGGGGGAGGGGGAGGGGGAGGGGGAGGGGAGGGGGGAGCCTCACAGGGGGAGGGAGAGAGCAGACCCCCCCCCCCCCCCTCTGGTCTGCTGACAAGGTCTACAGCGGCAGTCATGGAATTCACAGGATTTCTCAGCGTTCAAAACCGCCTCTCTCTCTCTCTCTCTCTCTCTCTCTCCCACTGCCTCTCTCTCTCTCTCTCTCTCCCACTGCCTCTCTCTCTCTCTCTCTCTCTCTCTCTCCTGCTCCCTCGTCTCTGTTACCGTGGCAACATTTTTTCTGCATGGAAATAGCAT
>CM051019.1:25347135-25352135 GCA_027704905.1 Muraenolepis orangiensis
TCATGTATCACAACATCATGGTGAACAGAACACGATCCTTCCACCTCCGGCGCCTCCTCTTATCACTTTGTACTAGCGTCTTTCTGTTTAGATTGTCAACATTGTTAGTGAGATATTGTTCTATTGTTTGCCAACTTATTGTACTTTAACCTGAGCTTATTGTAGTTTAACCTGAGCTTATTGTCCTTCTACCTGAGCTTATTGTCCTTCTACCTGAGCACTGTCTCAGTTCTTAGAGACTAGTTAGGAATGAAATGCACTTTTGACATCTGGTGACGACTTGTTCCCTTACCTTCCTTTTGCTTTGGATAGAAGCCTCTGTTAAAGGGATCGTTCACTCAAAAGCACATAGGGCGATAAAACAGTAACTTCTAAATACACCCTGAGTTGTTCACAAGCACCCGCTGCTATTTTCTATTTAATTTATTTTCTTTCTTTCTAAAAATCGATCTTTCTGTGAGAGATGCCATTTTGTCTGTCACGTGACCAGATTCAGCGGCTGTGACGTAGACAGTGCTCATCACGCCGCAGTCCCCAATCCAGCTGTCAGTCACTATTGTTCGGCATGTGCATTGTGCGTTGACTGATCGTTCAATATCGACACAATGCCGTATTGTATCGCAAAATACTGCAAGGTATCAGGCCAAAGGAACCCGGACCATGCACACTTCTTCAAAGAGCCGCCTCAGCGATCGAGGCTTCATACACCAAGGCAGTGGTTGGCCACATGTCCTCGTCCTCCCGGGACGGACGGGCAAGCTGGGGTGTGCAGCCGACATGTTCTGGAAGAAGACTTTGAGAACTATTGTCAGTTCAAGAGTGGCTTCGCTCATCGCCTGTTGTTTAAGCCTGATCTGATCAGCTGTGCCTAGCGTGTTGGCCCAGCCCGACGGGTCATGGGTGCTGCTGCCTCAAACACATCCTTTCATGTTCGTTCTTTACTCGACAACAACATCTGACCCATGCTGTCTATATAATATATATATATATATATATATATATATAGATAGATAGATAGATAGATAGATATATAGATAGATAGTATATATATATATATATTCTATATATATATATATATATGATATATATATATATATCATATATATATATATATATATATATATAATATATATATATATATATATAGATATGATATATATATATAGATATATATATATAGATATATATATATATATATATAGATATATATATATATATATATTCTATATATATATATATATTCTATATATATATATATTCTATATATATATATATTCTATATATATATATATTCTATATATATATATATTCTATATATATATAGAATATATATATAGAATATATATATATATATATATATCTATATATATATATATAGAATATATATATATATAGAATATATATATATATAGAATATATATATATATATATATATATATATATATATATATATATATATATAGAATATATATATATATATATATATATATATATAGAATATATATAGAATATATATATATATATATATATATATATATATAGAATATATATATATATATATATATATAATATATATATAATATATATATATATAGAATATAGTTATAACTGATATAGAATATATATATATATATATATATAGAATATATATAGAATATAGTTATAACTGATATAGAATATAGTTATAACTTATATAGAATATAGTTATAACTGATATAGAATATAGTTATAACTTATATAGAATATAGTTATAACTTATATAGAATATAGTTTAACACATGGATCTCTACTGCTGCCCCTGTGGGGCCTCCTTGGTTCAAACCTCTACGGTCTTTCTGCATTCAGTTCAATAGTTTCTTCCTCACCTCGATAACTCGCCATTTGGCAGGTGTACAACGGAGCACTGATGACATCATAGCGATCACATGACTAGAAAAAATGGCAATCCAGTGCAATTACGATAAATGTTTCAATAAAAATGATAAAAAAATACTAGATGAAGTCGGAAATCGACCATATATTCAAAATATTATCTACACATACATTTAAACTATCCTATTATTTAAATGACTTGAATGTAATGCAATTTAACATAAAGATGGAAGCTGTAGGGTTCCATGTTTTAGAAGTTCAAAAACAATGATTATTGTGACGACTGTTTGCTTACAGTTTATATTTAGTGAAACATTAATCTCCGTGTGGCTTCCAAGTAGGTCATGTAAGCATTACAAAACATGTTGTTAACCCTTCAGAGGTCCAATCCCAAATGAAAACACAGAGTTGCAGAACGAGTTTTGTTCTAAAAGCATATTATTGTTGAGCGTTTAAAATGTTCATTCCAATCCAAACCCGATCTATTGTGATGGTGCCTACGACAGACTGATCAGAGATCAGTCACACCAAGCCAAAGACTAACCAATCACAAAAGGTCCAAGATACATTTTAAAAATAGTGAATAAGTGTATAGGTTTTAGCAATGGTTCAGTTGTGTTGTTAAGTCGTTAAGTCATGAAGTTAGTAGGTTTTTGGTGTGACAGTTTGAACCGGGAGATAAAACGTACTTTATGAGGGCAGGCTATCGTCCTGGGGGCGTCGTCCTCTTTGATTTTCCTGGGCTTCATCCTGGGAAATTAAATAGTTTTTAAAAACACGGTGTCTTGAGATTCATAGCCTCCATAATAATAATAATAATATAATACAGATACACCCATTTCACTATCTATTTGAATCGTACATGCCTAGTTCCATCTATCAGCCTTTCAACACCATAACCTCATCAAGCATGTTTGTTTTAATGTCAGACTCATTTACCTGGTTTAAGAGAGTCAAATCTAAATCTTTAAATCTGGAGGATTAAACCCTCTTTATTGGTCTCATGTAAACACAGTGAGATGAGTTCCTCTGCATGGAACCCATCCTGGTATGAGGAGCAGTGGGTATCAGCTATTGGATATACAGGGGAGCAGGGGAGGGGTCTGGTGCATTGCTCAAGGGCACTGAGGCAGTGCCCAGGTGTTTCGGGACTTGAACCGGCGACCTTCCGGTTCCCAAGCCCCAACAGACTGAGCTCTCCTGCCTCCCCTGATAAAGTCTGGTAAAAACGACTCACCTGGCGAACTCTGCGAGCTGCTTGGGGTCCGAGAGGTCGATGCCCGGGATGCCACCAGGGGGCAGCTTCTTCCCAGTCATGTACTCCGAGTAGTCCGGGGGGGAGCTGTCCCCGATGACCTGCTCCTCCACCACCGACTCATGGTCCATGTCTTCATGGTGACCTAGGACACATTGTAGAGACTGAACCGAAAACACACCGACTAACTCATGGTCCATGTATGACTACTATGTAATACTACAACTACTACTAATACTTCTACTACTACTACAACAAGACTACTGCTACTACTACTACTACTACAACTATACTACTACTACTGCTACTACAACTATACTACTACTACTACTATTCATATTAACAAGATGAAATTGTGTTATTCATCTTGTTAATATGAATACTCTATTTTTATGTTCGCGTACCTCAGTGTTATGCTATTGTCTGCTTCAACTAATGTACTCCTTGTAAGTTGCTTTGGATAAAAGCGTCTGCCAAATGCCCTAAATGTAAATGTACTACTACAACTATACTACTACTATACTACTACAACAACTATACTACTACAACAACTATACTACTACTACTACTACAACAACTATACTACTACTACAACTATACTACGACAACAACTATACTACTACTACAACTATACTACTACTACAACTATACTACTACTACAACTATACTACTACTACTACAACTATACTACTACACTACTACTACAACTATACTACTACGACAACAACTATACTACTACTACAACTATACTACTACGACAACAACTATACTACTACTACAACTATACTACAACAACTATACTACTACTACAACACAACTATACTACGACAACAACTATACTACTACAACAACAACTATACTACTACAACAACTATACTACTACAACATACTACTACTATACTACTACAACAACTATACTACTACTACAACAACTATACTACTACTCAACTATACTACTACTACTACAACTATACTACTACTACAACTATACTACTACTACAACTATACTACTACAACTACAACAACTATACTACTACTACAACTATACTACTACTACTACTACAACTATACTACTACTACTACAACAACTATACTACTACTATACTACTACAACTACAACAACTATACTACTACTACAACTATACTACTACTACAACTATACTACTACTACAACATACTACTACTACTACTACTACTACTACAACTATACTACTACTATACTACTACAACTACAACAACTATACTACTACTACAACTATAATACTACTACAACTATACTACTACTACAACTATACTACTACTACTACTACTGAACCGAAAACACACAGACCCCCCCCCCCCCCCACGTTGGGGCCAATGAGTCTCATTCTATCACCATTAGAACCTCAATACGGTGGGCCGAGAGAAGACTAAATAACTATTTAGTGATGTCGACATTAATCAATGGAATAATAATAATAATAACAATAACAATAATAACGGCCTATATTCTAGCCCTCTGTGGTCCGGCTCTCCGAGGGGCTCTCTCGGTGGATGTGTACCCGGGGACCGAGCGGGGGCGCCGGCTTGGCCTCGGCTCAGGCCCCGCTGAACCGACCGGAGCTCCGGTTCAACCACCGGGGGAAAAGATGATGATAATATGATAATACAAATAAATAATAAGAACGATGAAGACCCCCCACCCCTTCTCGACCCTTCGAAATGCGGGGTAAACAGAGCCGCGGGTCTGTGTGTGTGTGTGTGAGCGGCCTGCTCCGACCGACCGACCGCCGCCGCCATGTTTTTTAGGGCCGCCGCCATACTTCTATTCTCGGGGAAATATGGCGGCGCCCAGCGACACCTAAAAACATGGCCTCCTTCAAAACAAACACAT
>CM051019.1:25357135-25362135 GCA_027704905.1 Muraenolepis orangiensis
ACATGTCATTAACATTACACTGTCATAACATGTCATTAACATTACTCTATCATAACATGTCATTAACATTACACTATCATAACATGTCATTAACATTACTCTATCATAACATGTCATTAACATTACTCTATCATAACATGTCATTAACATTACACTATCATAACATGTCATTAACATTACTCTATCATAACATGTCATTAACATTACTCTATCATAACATGTCATTAACATTACTCTATCATAACATGTCATTAACATTACACTATCATAACATGTCATTAACATTACACTATCATAACATGTCATTAATATTACACTGTCATAACATGTCATTAACATTACACTATCATAACATGTCATTAACATTACACTGTCATAACATGTCATTAACATTACACTATCATAACATGTCATTAACATTACACTGTCATAACATGTCATTAACATTACACTATCATAACATGTCATTAACATTACACTATCATAACATGTCATTAACATTACTCTATCATAACATGTCATTAACATTACACTATCATAACATGTCATTAACATTACACTATCATAACATGTCATTAACATTACTCTATCATAACATGTCATTAACATTACACTATCATAACATGTCATTAACATTACACTATCATAACATGTCATTAACATTACACTGTCATAACATGTCATTAACATTACACTGTCATAACATGTCATTAACATTACACTATCATAACATGTCATTAACATTACACTGTCATAACATGTCATTAACATTACTCTATCATAACATGTCATAACATGTCATTAACATGACTCTATCATAACATGTCATAACATGTCATTAACATGACTCTATCATAACATGTCATTAACATGACACTATCATAACATGTCATTAACATTACTCTATCATAACATGTCATTAACATTACACTGTCATAACATGTCATTAACATGACACTATCATAACATGTCATTAACATGACACTATCATAACATGTCATAACATGTCATTAACATGACTCTATCATAACATGTCATTAACATGACACTATCATAACATGTCATTAACATTACTCTATCATAACATGTCATTAACATTACACTGTCATAACATGTCATTAACATGACACTATCATAACATGTCATTAACATTACACTAT
Source organism: Muraenolepis orangiensis (assembly GCA_027704905.1). NCBI lineage: Eukaryota > Metazoa > Chordata > Actinopteri > Gadiformes > Muraenolepididae > Muraenolepis > Muraenolepis orangiensis. Next base: position 25,358,296 of record CM051019.1, read on the forward strand.
CATAACATGTCATTAACATTACACTATCATAACATGTCATTAACATTACACTATCATAACATGTCATTAACATTACACTATCATAACATGTCATTAACATTACACTATCATAACATGTCATTAACATTACACTATCATAACATGTCATTAACATTACACTATCATAACATGGCATTAACATTACACTATCATAACATGTCATTAACATTACACTATCATAACATGTCATTAACATTACTCTATCATAACATGTCATTAACATTACTCTATCATAACATGTCATTAACATTACACTGTCATAACATGTCATTAACATTACACTATCATAACATGTCATTAACATTACACTATCATAACATGTCATTAACATTACTCTATCATAACATGTCACTAACATTACACTATCATAACATGTCATTAACATTACACTATCACAACATGTCATTAACATTACACTGTCATAACATGTCATTAACATTACACTGTCATAACATGTCATTAACATTACACTATCATAACATGTCATTAACATTACACTGTCATAACATGTCATTAACATTACACTATCATAACATGTCATTAACATTACACTATCATAACATGTCATTAACATTACACTGTCATAACATGTCATTAACATTACTCTATCATAACATGTCATTAACATTACTCTATCATAACATGTCATTAACATTACACTATCATAACATGTCACTAACATTACACTATCATAACATGTCACTAACATTACACTGTCATAACATGTCATTAACATGACACTGTCATAACATGTCATTAACATGACTCTATCATAACATGTCATTAACATGACACTATCATAACATGTCATTAGCATTACACTATCATAACATGTCATTAACATTACACTGTCATAACATGTCATTAACATTACTCTATCATAACATGTCATTAACATTACACTGTCATAACATGTCATTAACATGACACTGTCATAACATGTCATTAACATTACTCTATCATAACATGTCATTAACATTACACTGTCATAACATGTCACTAACATTACACTGTCATAACATGTCATTAACATGACACTGTCATAACATGTCATTAACATGACTCTATCATAACATGTCATTAACATGACACTATCATAACATGTCATTAGCATTACACTATCATAACATGTCATTAACATTACACTGTCATAACATGTCATTAACATTACTCTATCATAACATGTCATTAACATTACTCTATCATAACATGTCATTAACATTACACTGTCATAACATGTCATTAACATTACACTATCATAACATGTCATTAACATTACACTATCATAACATGTCATTAACATTACTCTATGTTCATTTTTTATTGTGTATAGTTTTTTGTATAGTATTGTTTTAGAGGGAATGGGGAGTAATAATTCCATTTTACTTGTGGCAAATGGCCAATAAACACCTTGAATGGTTTGATGTTCAGAGAACCCTCTGAGACGTGTCCCGTGGCTCCAGGTGTGTTCAGAGAACCCTCTGAGACGTGGCCCGTGGCTCCAGGTGTGTTTAGAGAACCCTCTGAGACGTGGCCCGTGTCTCCAGGTGTGTTTAGAGAACCCTCTGAGACGTGGCCCGTGTCTCCAGGTGTGTTTAGAGAACCCTCTGAGACGTGGCCCGTGTCTCCAGGTGTGTTTAGAGAACCCTCTGAGACGTGGCCCGTGTCTCCAGGTGTGTTTAGAGAACCCTCTGAGACGTGTCCCGTGTCTCCAGGTGTGTTTAGAGAACCCTCTGAGACGTGGCCCGTGTCTCCAGGTGTGTTTAGAGAACCCTCTGAGACGTGGCCCGTGTCTCCAGGTGTGTTTAGAGAACCCTCTGAGACGTGGCCCGTGTCTCCAGGTGTGTTTAGAGTCCATAAGAAGCTTTGCTGCATCAAAATGACTTTTTCTAGCGTTACAACTCAAAATGTTATAAACCCAAAACGTGTTCATAATTAATAACAGACTTAGTTTGAAAAAGGAAAGAGACCATCTCCTTTATCCAAGACATAGTTCACAGTTTTATTTCACTTTATTTTAAACTCAGTGTTTTTCATCGTCAAAACCAGGAAGCACTTTGTCATAAAATGAATGGATAATCAACAGAATAATACATCACCAAATCCTCGCAGCCAATAAACGCTTTATTAACAACATGATCACAAATACTGTGTGTGTGTGTGTGTGAGAGTGTATGTGTGTGTGTGTGTGTGTGTGTGTGTGAGAGTGTGTGTGTGTGAGAGTGTGTGTGTGTGTGTGTGTGTGTGAGAGTGTGTGTGTGTGTTTTTCTCTTTGTAAGATTTGAATATCTAAAGAACAATGCTTCATTTCCCCCTTGGTCTGGGGTCGACACGCCGGTCGCTTGTCTCGGGGGAAACAGGTCAGGTCGGACGTAGAGTAAGAATAATAACGCTGTTCTTTAAATATGATCTATAACTAAAAATAAAACAAACATAAGAAAATCACGATGATTCATGATTCATATAAAATACAAAAGGTCAACATTTAAATGATGTGCAATAGAATGTAGCAGTCACACATATCGCGTATGCTTTATCGCTGTGTCATCAACCAACTACTACCAAACTCCCACCGACGTCCTGACACAGAGACAAATGACCCGGCCGTAACCATGGAAACCATCGCCATAGCAATAGCATCCCAATACCAAAAAAAAGAAGAATCACTGTTGTTTTTTCTTCTTGCAGTTCTAACAAACAGACACACGGTTTAACATAGTAATCAGTGCGAGAGTCGAACACCCTCCCCCCTCCTCCTCCCCCTCCTCCTCCCTCCCCCCCCCCCCCCCCTCCTCCCCCCTCACCCTCTCCCCCCCTCCTCCCTCCTCCCCCCCCCCCCCCTCCCTCCTCCCCCTCCTCCCCCCTCACCCTCTCCCTCCCTCCTCCCCCCTCCTCCCCCCCTAACCTTCTTTAAAAAGAATAAACCCTAAATGAAACAGGTTGAGAGACAAGACACGGAATGAACAGATCAGTCACAGTCTGGGCCTCTTCTCCATTTCCTGACGGTCTCCTCCCTCCTCCTGGAGACCACAGCCGGGGGGGGGGGGGGGGGGGGCGGGCGGGGCTGCAGGGGTGATGGTGCACAGGGTGGAGCAAGGGCGGGGCAGGGGGCGGAGTCCGAACAGAGAAACAGCTCCCATGGATTATGTCGTGCTGATTCTACTAAGTTCGTGTCTAATGGCTGAAAAAGACAAAGAGAGAGAGAGAGTAGGAAGGGGGGGGGGGGGGGGGGGGGAGGAGGGAGAGAGAGGGGGGGAGGGTGAGAGGGGGGGGGGAGAGAGGAGAGAGAGTGAGGGAGTGAGGGTGAGGTTGAGAGAGGGTGAGAGAGGGAGAGAGGGTGAGAGAGGGAGAGAGCGAGGGAGTGAGGGAGAGGGAGGGAGAGGGTGAGGTTGAGAGAGGGTGAGGGTGAGAGAGGGAGTGAGGGAGAGAGAGAGAGGGAGAGGGAGGGAGAGAGCGAGGGAGTGAGGGAGACGGAGGGAGAGGGTGAGGTTGAGAGGGGGAGAGAGAGAGAGGGAGAGAGGGAGAGGGTGAGGGTGAGAGAGGGAGAGAGCGAGGGAGGGAGGGAGAGGGGGAGAGCGAGGGAGGGAGGGAGAGGGAGGGAGAGGGTGAGAGAGAGGGAGGGAGAGGGTGAGGGTGAGAGAGGGAGAGAGCGAGGGAGGGAGGGAGAGGGGGAGAGCGAGGGAGGGGAGGGAGGGAGAGGGTGAGAGAGAGGGAGGGAGAGGGTGAGGTTGAGAGAGGGTGAGGGTGAGAGAGAGACAGACCATAAGAGAACCGTTGAGGTGATATTATTGATAATAACAG
>CM051019.1:25367135-25369635 GCA_027704905.1 Muraenolepis orangiensis
GGGTCAAGGTGTCTCATAAATAATAAATAACAAACCTATGTTACAAATGGTGACGTCATATTGTATTCTAATACCAATATATGTAAATATGCAGGCGGTGGCACATGATGCACACATGTGCCGGCAGTGCGTGGGAGTTCAGACAATCGTCTTCAATGGGAATGAGTGTGCAAAAGTGAAGGCTTGTCTTTGCTCTTCACGGTCTGTCTGTCAGCAGCTCTCTGGCTCCCCTCGCTGCCCTCTGCTGGTGGTGAGGGGAACTGCTGCCTTCAAGAGTGATTTAGAACAACAAGCAGCTCTGAGCTGCTCGTCCCTCCCTCTCCCTCTCTTCTCCCCTCTCCATGTCCTCCTTCTCCTCCTCTCCCTCTCTCCCCTCTCCTCCTCCTCTCCCTCTCTCCCCTCTCCTCCCTCCCTCCCCTCTCCTCCTCCTCTCCCTCTCTCCCCTCTCCTCCCTCCCTCCCCTCTCACTCCATGCCAGCCTGTTCAGAGAGCCGGCTGTTAGCCTCCTAGAGAGAAGAGAGCAGTCGGAACACACAGCCCCCACAGAGAGGTGCTGAGCAGGCAATACACCCAGAGAGAGAGACAGGCTGACGGACAGACAGACAGACAGACGGGTGGTCAGACAGACAGACGGGTGGTCAGACAGACAGACGGGTGGTCAGACAGACAGACGGGTGGTCAGACAGACAGACACGTGGTCAGACAGACAGACACGTGGTCAGACAGACAGACGGGTGGTCAGACAGACAGACACGTGGTCAGACAGACAGACACGTGGTCAGACAGACAGACATGTGGTCAGACAGACAGACAGACGGGTGGTCAGACAGACAGACGGGTGGTCAGACAGACAGACAGACGGGTGGTCAGACAGACAGACGGGTGGTCAGACAGACAGACGGGTGGTCAGACAGACAGACACGTGGTCAGACAGACAGGGTTAATGGCTGCAGGGAGATTCTGAGTGGTCAGCGTTCAGAGTCCATTGGTGTCCATTTGGCTGTTGTTGATGTGCATGAATATGTCAAGCACACACACACACACACACACACACACACACGCACACACACACACACACACACACACACATACAGACACACACACACACACACACACACACACATACAGACACACACAAAAACAAATGCAAACATACACTGGGTTGTGCAGCTCTCCCCATGAAGGATGAGTGTCTGGTGATTAGTGATCCCTGATCAGCTGAGATGTGACTGACTAGTGATTAGTGATCCCTGGTCAGCTGAGATGTGACTGACTAGTGATTAGTGATCCCTGATCAGCTGAGATGTGAGGGCTTGTGGAGTGTGAAGCAGATCAGTTCCCCTTCACTTGTTCTTCATGAGCTTAGGAGTTTAAAGTCTAAACCAGACCCAAAGCCCTGCTTCCACAGCAGGTGTGTGTGCGTGCGTGCGTGTGCATGCGTGTGTGTGTGTGTAAAGTTTCGAACCTCAAAAAATTAAGATCTTATCGGGCCTGACAGGCTATGGAAGACCTCCTTAAGCTGATCTTAAGACACTTTGTCATGAAGCATTTAAATCTCTAAATCGTATTGGTCTCCTGTCCACACAGTGAAATATGTTTCTCTTCACCCATCCTAGTATGAGGAGCAGTGGGTATCAGCTATTGGATATACAGGGGAGCAGCTGGTGCCCTGCTCAAGGGCACTGAGGCAGTGACCAGGTGTTACGGTAGGGAACTTGAACCGGAGACCTTCCGGTTCCCAAGCCAACTCTTAACAGACTGAGCTATCCCTGCTAACTACTACGATGCTAACTCCTACGATGCTAACTACTACGATGCTAACTCCTACGATGCTAACTACTACGATGCTAACAAACAGAATTCCTGATCCGTGTCCGTTTTCCGGTGTCTTGAGGCCACTGAGAGGTTACATTACACTATCCATCAGAACACATTAGGAGAGAGAGAGAGAGAGAGAGAGAGAGAGAGAGAGAGAGAGAGAGAGGGGCGGAAAGGGGGGGAGAGAGAGAGAGAGAGAGAGAGAGAGAGAGAGAGAGAGAGAGGAATAGCCGAGAGTCAAACCTCTACAGTATATATGAAGGATGAAGAAGTATAACAAATAAAATTAGATAGTTAATTAATTGTCCCATTAATCTCAGTTCTGTATATTTAATGAACTGAGTGTGTTTTATATAGTATAGAATGTAGGGCTAAGGATAAGTCCTCCCCACGATAAGTATTTTGTCATACCGCGGTAATGACGATAATTAATGACGTGTTTACATATGTGACAAACGGCGTCAAATGGCGTTTGCATTTTCACTGGAATTGGCTTCTATTCACGGCTATCATATCACTCCGCGAGTAGTCCCGTTCATCATATCACTCCGCGAGTAGTCCCGTTCATCATATCACTCCGCGAGTAGTCCCGTTCATCATATCACTCCGCGAGTAGTCCCGTTCATCATATCACTCCGCGAGTAGTCCCGTTCATCATATCACTCCGCGAGTAGTCCCGTTC
>CM051019.1:25392135-25394635 GCA_027704905.1 Muraenolepis orangiensis
TAATATTAGTATAGTATAGTGTTGTATAGTATTAGTATAGTATAGTGTTGTATAGTATTAGTATAGTATAGTGTTGTATAGTATTAGTATAGTGTAGTGTTGTATAGTATTAGTATAGTATAGTGTTGTATAGTATTAGTATAGTATAGTGTTGTATAGTATTAGTATAGTATTGTATAGTATTAGTATAGTATAGTGTTGTATAGTATTAGTATAGTATAGTGTTGTATAGTATTAGTATAGTGTTGTATAGTATTAGTATAGTATTGTATAGTATTAGTATAGTATAGTGTTGTATAGTATTAGTATAGTATAGTGTTGTATAGTATTAGTATAGTATAGTGTTGTATAGTATTAGTATAGTATAGTGTTGTATAGTATAGTATTGTATAGTATTAGTATAGTGTTGTATAGTATTAGTATAGTATAGTATTGTATAGTATTAGTATAGTATAGTGTTGTATAGTATTAGTATAGTATAGTGTTGTATAGTATTAGTATAGTGTTGTATAGTATTAGTATAGTATTGTATAGTATTAGTATAGTGTTGTATAGTATTAGTATAGTATAGTGTTGTATAGTATTAGTATAGTATAGTGTTGTATAGTATTAGTATAGTATAGTGTTGTACAGTATCGTTATAGTGTAGTGTTGTATAGTATTAGTATAGTATAGTGTTGTATAGTATTAGTATAGTATAGTGTTGTACAGTATCGTTATAGTGTAGTGTTGTATAGTATTAGTATAGTATAGTGTTGTATAGTATTAGTATAGTGTAGTGTTGTATAGTATTAGTATAGTATAGTGTTGTACAGTATCGTTATAGTGTAGTGTTGTATAGTATTAGTATAGTATAGTGTTGTATAGTATTAGTATAGTATAGTATAGTATAGTATTAGTATAGTGTTGTACAGTATCGTTATAGTATTGTATAGTATTAGTATAGTGTAGTATTGTATAGTATTAGTATAGTGTTGTATAGTATTAGTATAGTATAGTATTGTATAGTATTAGTATAGTATAGTGTTGTATAGTATTAGTATAGTGTAGTGTTGTATAGTATTAGTATAGTGTAGTGTTGTATAGTATTAGTATAGTATAGTATTGTATAGTATTAGTATAGTGTTGTACAGTATCGTTATAGTATAGTATTGTATAGTGTAGTATTGTATAGTATTAGTATAGTGTTGTATAGTATTAGTATAGTATTGTATAGTATTAGTATAGTATAGTGTTGTATAGTATTAGTATAGTGTAGTGTTGTATAGTATTAGTATAGTATAGTATTGTATAGTATAGTATTGTATAGTATAGTATAGTATTAGTATAGTATAGTATAGTATAGTATAGTATTGTATAGTATTAGCATAGTATAGTGTTGTATAGTATTAGTATAGTGTAGTGTTGTATAGTATTAGTATAGTGTAGTGTTGTATAGTATTAGTATAGTATAGTATTGTATAGTATAGTATAGTGTAGTATTGTATAGTATTAGTATAGTATAGTATTGTATAGTATTAGTATAGTATAGTATAGTATAGTATTAGTATAGTATAGTATTAGTATAGTATTGTATAGTATTAGTATAGTATAGTATTAGTATTAGTATAGTATAGTATTGTATAGTATTAGTATAGTATAGTATAGTATAGTATAGTATAGTATAGTATTAGTATAGTATAGTATAGTGTAGTATTGTATAGTATTAGTATAGTATAGTATTAGTATAGTATAGTATAGTATAGTATAGTATAGTATAGTATTAGTATAGTATAGTATTAGTATAGTATAGTATTGTATAGTATTAGTATAGTATAGTATAAGTATAGTATAGTATTGTATAGTATTGTATAGTATTAGTATAGTATTGTATAGTATAGTATAGTATTGTATAGTATAGTATTGTATAGTATAGTGTAGTATTGTATAGTATTAGTATAGTATAGTATTGTATAGTATTAGTATTAGTATAGTATTGTATAGTATTAGTATAGTATTAGTATAGTATAGTATAGTATTGTATAGTATTAGTATAGTATAGTGTAGTATTGTATAGTATTAGTATAGTATAGTATAGTATAGTATTAGTATAGTATAGTGTTGTATAGTATTAGTATAGTATAGTGTTGTATAGTATTAGTATAGTATAGTGTTGTATAGTATTAGTATAGTATAGTATTAGTATAGTATAGTGTTGTATAGTATTAGTATAGTATAGTATTAGTATAGTATAGTATTGTATAGTATAGTGTAGTATTGTATAGTATTAGTATAGTATAGTATAGTATAGTATTAGTATAGTATAGTATTGTATAGTATAGTGTAGTATTGTATAGTATTAGTATAGTATAAACATTCATCACCTGGAGCTTCCTCTCCCACAGGATGAATTCATAACACACAATAATATGAAAATACTGTACACAATAAAAATCAGTCACTCTTTGCATTTTAATCCACATATTAATTAATTAATTAATTGATATATATTACCATGTGT
>CM051019.1:25412135-25419635 GCA_027704905.1 Muraenolepis orangiensis
GTGCTGACTGTGTAGTATGTAGTATGTTGATAGTAAGTGTGTAGTAAGTAGTATGTTGATAGTAAGTGTGTAGTATGTAGTATGTTGATAGTAAGTGTGTAGTAAGTAGTATGTTGATAGTAAGTGTGTAGTAAGTAGTATGTTGATAGTAAGTGTGTAGTATGTAGTATGTTGATAGTAAGTGTGTAGTAAGTAGTATGTTGATAGTAAGTGTGTAGTAAGTAGTATGTTGATAGTAAGTGTGTAGTATGTAGTATGTTGATAGTAAGTGTGTAGTAAGTAGTATGTTGATAGTAAGTGTGTAGTATGTAGTATGTTGATAGTAAGTGTGTAGTAAGTAGTATGTTGATAGTAAGTGTGTAGTATGTAGTATGTTGATAGTAAGTGTGTAGTAGTAGTATGTTGATAGTAAGTGTGTAGTATGTAGTATGTGATAGTAAGTGTGTAGTATGTAGTATGTTGATAGTAAGTGTGTAGTAAGTAGTATGTTGATAGTAAGTGTGTAGTAAGTAGTATGTTGATAGTAAGTGTATAGTAAGTAGTATGTTGATAGTAAGTGTGTAGTATGTAGTAGGTTGATATTAAGTGTGTAGTATGTAGTATGTATGTAGTAAGTGTGTAGTAAGTAGTATGTTGATATTAAGTGTGTAGTATGTAGTAGGTTGATAGTAAGTGTGTAGTAAGTAGTATGTTGATATTAAGTGTGTAGTATGTAGTAGGTTGATAGTAAGTGTGTAGTATGTAGTATGTTGATATTAAGTGTGTAGTAAGTAGTATGTATGTAGTAAGTGTGTAGTAAGTAGTATGTTGATAGTAAGTGTGTAGTATGTAGTATGTTGATAGTAAGTGTGTAGTAAGTAGTATGTATGTAGTAAGTGTGTACCTCATAGTGGTACACACTTTCCAATTAGCACTCGTAACTTTTCGTAAAGTTAGTCAAAGGTTCTCAGAGTCCTCATTAAGTGTCACAACAGAACATTAGCATAAGAGACGTAGCAAGCTACGAGCCTTTGAAATACACGGCCTACGCATCATTAGAGAGAAGAGAGAAGAGGGGGAGAGAGGGAGGGGGGAGGGAGGAGGGAGGAGGGTTGGAGGGGGGAGGGGGGAGGGAGGAGGGTGGAGGGGGGAGGAGGGGGGAAGGAGGGAGGGAGGGGGAGGGAGGGGGGGGAGGGGGGTTGAAGGGGGAGAGGGAGGGGGGAAGGAGGGAGGGAGGGGGAGGGGGGAGGGGGAGGGTTGAAGGGGGAGAGGGAGGGAGGGAAGAGAAAATATGTCATCCACTGACTGTACCATTACGCAGAACCGGCATGTTCTCTAAAACAGTGACTTCTTCCGGAACAATCTAGTCTACAATCTGTCCTTGGCTGATGTATGTCAGGATATCAGAAATCAAATCAATGCTCATTACTAGGGATGCCGCCGATCCTCATGGGCCGATAGTCACTCTAAACCGATCGATCTGAGCTCTCAAAAACGGCCGATCAGATGACGCAAAATACATGAGACTGTAAACACAGATCTATCATATTGGGCTCCAAGAACGGTTCTTTTATTGATTGATCTAAAGATTCACATTAAGGCTTTGACTAATCACCACGGAACTAATGAGACGTTCTGGGTTTGAACTGAAGAACCAACATGGAGGAGTTTACACCGTCTACCGGTCTGATATAACACACACACACACACACACACACACACACACACACACACACACACACACACACACACACACACACACACACACACACACACACACACACACACACACACACACACACACACACACACACACACACACACACACACAAAGCCGTGAGAACGCTCACAAGCGACAGAGTTCTGGTCAACGTCGCCCCCTGCTGGACACATCCAGAACACACACCACATCGCTATCAGATCAGAGAAGGGACTTACCTGAGTCAGACTGGTAGGAGACCTGAGTCAGACTGGTAGGAGACCTGAGTCAGACTGGTAGGAGACCTGAGTCAGACTGGTAGGAGACCTGAGTCAGACTGGTAGGAGACCTGAGTCAGACTGGTAGGAGACCTGAGTCAGACTGGTAGGAGACCTGAGTCAGACTGGTAGGAGACCTGAGTCAGACTGGTAGGAGACCTGAGTCAGACTGCAGGTCACCACCAGCATCCATCCAGACGGCTTTCTGTTAAGGGAATCTCCAAGGTCTCTGGGGGGATGAAGGGGACACTCTAAAACACACACACACACACACACACACACACACACACACACACACACACACACACACACACACACACACACACACACACACACACACACACACACACACACACACACACACACACACACACACACACACACACACACACACACACACACATCATTCACACAATGTAAACCCATGAGACCAGGAGGAGATCAGGTCTTCTGAAAGCATTTCATGTAATGTGTTGATCTGACTGTGTGGCGTGTTGGAACCTCAGCCTCCTCTCATCACCCTACAGCCTCCTCTCATGGCCCTCAGCCTCCTCTCATGGCCCTCAGCCTCCTCTCATGACCCTACAGCCTCCTCTCATGGCCCTCAGCCTCCTCTCATGGCCCTCAGCCTCCTCTCATGGCCCTACAGCCTCCTCTCATGACCCTACAGCCTCCTCTCATGGCCCTACAGCCTCCTCTCATGGCCCTCAGCCTCCTCTCATGGCCCTCAGCCTCCTCTCATGGCCCTCAGCCTCCTCTCATGGCCCTACAGCCTCCTCTCATGGCCCTACAGCCTCCTCTCATGGCCCTCAGCCTCCTCTCATCACCCTACAGCCTCCTCTCATGGCCCTCAGCCTCCTCTCATGGCCCTCAGCCTCCTCTCATGGCCCTACAGCCTCCTCTCATGGCCCTCAGCCTCCTCTCATGGCCCTCAGCCTCCTCTCATGGCCTCAGCCTCCTCTCATGGCCCTCAGCCTCCTCTCATGGCCCTACAGCCTCCTCTCATGGCCCTACAGCCTCCTCTCATGGCCCTCAGCCTCCTCTCATGGCCCTCAGCCTCCTCTCATGGCCCTACAGCCTCCTCTCATGGCCCTCAGCCTCCTCTCATGGCCCTACAGCCTCCTCTCATGGCCCTCAGCCTCCTCTCATGGCCCTCAGCCTCCTCTCATGGCCCTCAGCCTCCTCTCATGGCCCTCAGCCTCCTCTCATGGCCCTCAGCCTCCTCTCATGGCCCTCAGCCTCCTCTCATCACCCTACAGCCTCCTCTCATGGCCCTACAGCCTCCTCTCATCACCCTACAGCCTCCTCTCATGGCCCTACAGCCTCCTCTCATCACCCTACAGCCTCCTCTCATGGCCCTACAGCCTCCTCTCATGGCCCTACAGCCTCCTCTCATGGCCCTCAGCCTCCTCTCATGGCCCTACAGCCTCTCTCATGGCCCTACAGCCTCCTCTCATGGCCCTCAGCCTCCTCTCATGGCCCTCAGCCTCCTCTCATGGCCCTCAGCCTCCTCTCATGGCCCTACAGCCTCCTCTCATGGCCCTACAGCCTCCTCTCATGGCCCTACAGCCTCCTCTCATGGCCCTACAGCCTCCTCTCATGGCCCTCAGCCTCCTCTCATCACCCTACAGCCTCCTCTCATGGCCCTCAGCCTCCTCTCATGGCCCTACAGCCTCCTCTCATGGCCCTCAGCCTCCTCTCATGGCCCTACAGCCTCCTCTCATGGCCCTACAGCCTCCTCTCATGGCCCTCAGCCTCCTCTCATGGCCCTACAGCCTCTTCTCATGGCCCTACAGCCTCCTCTCATGGCCCTCAGCCTCCTCTCATGGCCCTCAGCCTCCTCTCATGGCCCTCAGCCTCCTCTCATGGCCCTACAGCCTCCTCTCATGGCCCTACAGCCTCCTCTCATGGCCCTACAGCCTCCTCTCATGGCCCTCAGCCTCCTCTCATCACCCTACAGCCTCCTCTCATGGCCCTCAGCCTCCTCTCATGGCCCTACAGCCTCCTCTCATGGCCCTCAGCCTCCTCTCATGGCCCTACAGCCTCCTCTCATCACCCTACAGCCTCCTCTCATGGCCCTACAGCCTCCTCTCATGGCCCTACAGCCTCCTCTCATGGCCCTACAGCCTCCTCTCATCACCCTACAGCCTCCTCTCATGGCCCTCAGCCTCCTCTCATGGCCCTACAGCCTCCTCTCATGGCCCTCAGCCTCCTCTCATGGCCCTACAGCCTCCTCTCATGGCCCTACAGCCTCCTCTCATCACCCTACAGCCTCCTCTCATGGCCCTCAGCCTCCTCTCATGGCCCTACAGCCTCCTCTCATGGCCCTCAGCCTCCTCTCATCACCCTACAGCCTCCTCTCATGGCCCTCAGCCTCCTCTCATGGCCCTACAGCCTCCTCTCATGGCCCTCAGCCTCCTCTCATCACCCTACAGCCTCCTCTCATCACCCTACAGCCTCCTCTCATGGCCCTCAGCCTCCTCTCATCACCCTACAGCCTCCTCTCATCACCCTACAGCCTCCTCTCATGGCCCTCAGCCTCCTCTCATGACCCTACAGCCTCCTCTCATGGCCCTACAGCCTCCTCTCATGGCCCTCAGCCTCCTCTCATGGCCCTACAGCCTCCTCTCATCACCCTACAGCCTCCTCTCATGGCCCTCAGCCTCCTCTCATGGCCCTACAGCCTCCTCTCATGGCCCTCAGCCTCCTCTCATCACCCTACAGCCTCCTCTCATGGCCCTACAGCCTCCTCTCATGGCCCTACAGCCTCCTCTCATGGCCCTACAGCCTCCTCTCATGGCCCTCAGCCTCCTCTCATGGCCCTCAGCCTCCTCTCATGGCCCTACAGCCTCCTCTCATCACCCTACAGCCTCCTCTCATGGCCCTCAGCCTCCTCTCATGGCCCTACAGCCTCCTCTCATGGCCCTCAGCCTCCTCTCATCACCCTACAGCCTCCTCTCATGGCCCTACAGCCTCCTCTCATGGCCCTCAGCCTCCTCTCATGGCCCTCAGCCTCCTCTCATGGCCCTCAGCCTCCTCTCATGGCCCTCAGCCTCCTCTCATGGCCCTCAGCCTCCTCTCATGGCCCTCAGCCTCCTCTCATCACCCTACAGCCTCCTCTCATGGCCCTACAGCCTCCTCTCATCACCCTCAGCCTCCTCTCATGGCCCTCAGCCTCCTCTCATGGCCCTCAGCCTCCTCTCATCACCCTACAGCCTCCTCTCATGGCCCTCAGCCTCCTCTCATGGCCCTCAGCCTCCTCTCATGGCCCTACAGCCTCCTCTCATGGCCCTCAGCCTCCTCTCATGGCCCTCAGCCTCCTCTCATGGCCCTCAGCCTCCTCTCATGGCCCTACAGCCTCCTCTCATGGCCCTACAGCCTCCTCTCATGGCCCTACAGCCTCCTCTCATGGCCCTACAGCCTCTTCTCATGGCCCTACAGCCTCCTCTCATCACCCTACAGCCTCCTCTCATCACCCTACAGCCTCCTCTCATGGCCCTCAGCCTCCTCTCATCACCCTACAGCCTCCTCTCATCACCCTACAGCCTCCTCTCATCACCCTACAGCCTCCTCTCATCACCCTACAGCCTCCTCTCATCACCCTACAGCCTCTTCTCATGGCCCTACAGCCTCCTCTCATCACCCTACAGCCTCCTCTCATCACCCTACAGCCTCCTCTCATGGCCCTCAGCCTCCTCTCATCACCCTACAGCCTCCTCTCATCACCCTACAGCCTCCTCTCATGGCCCTACAGCCTCCTCTCATCACCCTACAGCCTCCTCTCATCACCCTACAGCCTCCTCTCATGGCCCTCAGCCTCCTCTCATCACCCTACAGCCTCCTCTCATCACCCTACAGCCTCCTCTCATCACCCTACAGCCTCCTCTCATCACCCTACAGCCTCCTCTCATCACCCTACAGCCTCTTCTCATGGCCCTACAGCCTCCTCTCATCACCCTACAGCCTCCTCTCATGGCCCTACAGCCTCCTCTCATCACCCTACAGCCTCCTCTCATGGCCCTCAGCCTCCTCTCATCACCCTACAGCCTCCTCTCATCACCCTACAGCCTCTTCTCATGGCCCTACAGCCTCCTCTCATCACCCTACAGCCTCCTCTCATCACCCTACAGCCTCCTCTCATCACCCTACAGCCTCCTCTCATGGCCCTACAGCCTCCTCTCATCACCCTACAGCCTCCTCTCATCACCCTACAGCCTCCTCTCATCACCCTACAGCCTCCTCTCATCACCCTACAGCCTCCTCTCATGGCCCTACAGCCTCCTCTCATGGCCCTCAGCCTCCTCTCATGGCCCTCAGCCTCCTCTCATGGCCCTACAGCCTCCTCTCATGGCCCTACAGCCTCCTCTCATGGCCCTACAGCCTCCTCTCATCACCCTACAGCCTCCTCTCATGGCCCTACAGCCTCCTCTCATGGCCCTACAGCCTCCTCTCATGGCCCTACAGCCTCCTCTCATGGCCCTCAGCCTCCTCTCATGGCCCTACAGCCTCCTCTCATGGCCCTACAGCCTCCTCTCATGGCCCTACAGCCTCCTCTCATGGCCCTACAGCCTCCTCTCATGGCCCTACAGCCTCCTCTCATGGCCCTCAGCCTCCTCTCATGGCCCTCAGCCTCCTCTCATGGCCCTCAGCCTCCTCTCATGGCCCTACAGCCTCCTCTCATGGCCCTACAGCCTCCTCTCATGGCCCTACAGCCTCCTCTCATGGCCCTCAGCCTCCTCTCATGGCCCTCAGCCTCCTCTCATGGCCCTCAGCCTCCTCTCATCACCCTACAGCCTCCTCTCATGGCCCTCAGCCTCCTCTCATGGCCCTCAGCCTCCTCTCATGGCCCTACAGCCTCCTCTCATGGCTAAACAGACACATGGATATGGAGCTACAATGGAAGCTAATGAAAACAGTGGATTCCATGACAACGGCCCTTAACCCTGCTGAGTCATCTGGTAGACCCACGGTTCGGGGCAGGACGGTCTAGTCTTGTGGTGAGGGGGTGTGTGTCTCCCAGACAAAGGGTTGTGGGTTTGAAACCCAGTGACGGCCATTTACATAGAAGATGCCCAGACTGCTCATCACCTATCTTTAAACTGTGAGTCACTTTGTGATAGCTTTGAGGCTAAGGACGGACGTCATGGACCACTTAACACATTCATCATCAGAGTCCCATAGACAGCATCCAGAAGATGAGGCTGAGCTGGTCGTCTCCTGTGGTACCCGAGGATCAGAGAGGAGACAGATGGAGACCAGAGGACAGGAAGGGTGGAGGAAGTGAGAGAACTAGGAAACGTGAGGGGGGATGAGAGGAGATGGGGGGGGGAGAGATGAGGGTGAGAGATGGAGGGTGAGAGATGGAGGGTGAGAGATGGGGGGGAGGGGTCATAAATGCAGGCAACTTTTTGGCCCACTCTGGTTCCACTCTGACCTTGAGAAATGTACACACACACAGACACACAGACACACACACACACACACACACAGTGCACACACACACACACACACACACACACAGTGCACACACACACACACACACAC
>CM051019.1:25424635-25439635 GCA_027704905.1 Muraenolepis orangiensis
AAGAAATGCACCAATCGGATGGAATGAATGAATACCTGGAAGGATACATGGAAGAGGAAACGGAACAACAACCAGAAAAGCTGTCATGGTCAGCTGGTTTGGACCGCACCAACGTGGATGATGTTCCCGCCAGAACAAGGCCCACTCACAAGGAACCAGTGGAAAGAGCAACACATGGAACTCCCACAGAATATGAATCTGTGCGTAAAAAGATACCATCAACACAACCACACAGTAAAGGACCTACAACAAATACCCAGGACACAAGTAAAAAGCATGAATTCTACAGTCTGGTGAACCTAATGGAAGGTCAAAACAGGATAACAGAAACTCTCATTAAGCAACAAGGACAATTCACTTTGCCATCAATCACTATCCCTGTCTTTAAAGGAGACCCTCTGGAATACCAATTCTTTATAAGAGCCTTTGAACATGGCATTGAGAGGAAAACTGAGAACCGCCAGGATATGCTGTATTTCCTGGAGCAATTCACATCAGGACAGCCAAGGGAACTGGTGCGCAGTTGCCAATACATGCATCCAGACAGAGGTTACACTACAGCAAAGGAGCTTTTAAAGAAGCATTTCGGTAACAAACACAAGATTGCCACTTCATACTTGGACAAAGTGCTCAGCTGGCCAATAATCAAAGCTGAAGATGCAGAGGCCTTGCAGGCTTACTCTGTGTTTCTCAATGGTTGTCTCAATGCCATGAGCTCCGTTGAGTACTTAGAGGAATTGAACCATCCAACTAACATGAGAGCCATTCTCAGTAAATTAGCTTACAAGACACAAGAAAGATGGAGATTCAAAGCTTGTGAATTGCAGGATCGTAATGGAACAAGGCCAACATTTCCAGAGCTGGTGGAATTTATAAACTATCAATCCAGAATCCTATCACATCCGTTGTTTGGAAGCTTAAATCCCACAC
Organism: Muraenolepis orangiensis; assembly: GCA_027704905.1. Taxonomy (NCBI): domain Eukaryota; kingdom Metazoa; phylum Chordata; class Actinopteri; order Gadiformes; family Muraenolepididae; genus Muraenolepis; species Muraenolepis orangiensis. Next base: position 25,425,566 of record CM051019.1, read on the forward strand.
AGACAAGAAGGTCCGTCATATCACCACCAGGCAAGCCCTTTCCCTCTAAAGACAGAAGGCCTAAGAGCGCATTCAGTGGATTTGCTACCAATGTGGCAAAGGTGACAGGCAGCTTCTACAAGCAGGCTGTAACTGAATGTGTGGATAAAGCACCAAGGAAAACAACCAACGAATGTTTACATTGCAAAGGAAACCATGAGCTCAGTTCATGTTCACAACTGAAAAAGAAAACGCATGAAGAAAAACGGAATCTGGAGTGTGTTTTGGATGTTTTGAAGTGGGTCACATGAGTAAAGGTTGCCAAAAGAGACTTACCTGTCAAGTGTGTTCTCTCAAACATCCCACAATCCTGCATATCAACAGAAAATATCCTAATACAGAGAAGGATGAAAACTCTAAAGATACAGCCGTGACAGTGTACACAAATCAAGCCGAGGTGTGGAATGAAACTGGGGCCGGTAAATCAGAATGCAAACTCGCCATAGTTCCTGTAAAAATCAAAATGAAGAAAAGTGATAAGGTTATTCTCACATACGCCTTTATGGATCCAGGAAGTTCTGCAACATTCTGCACAGAGTCCTTGCTCGGACAGCTGCAGGCAACAGGAAGCAGAACTACCATTTTGTTAAGAACTATGAACGAGGAACAGGTCATAAAGACATCAATGGTAACCGGCTTGGAAATCAGTGCTCTTGACAGCAATGAGTATTTGGAACTCCCTGAGGTTTACTCACACTCTGCGATCCCTGTGAAAGCTGAAAATATCCCAGACCAGGAGGATATAAAGCAATGGCCATATCTACACCAAGTGAAACTTCCTAGAATAAAAGCAGAAATCGGACTGCTGATCGGCAACAATGTTCCAAAGGCTTTGGAGCCATGGATGATAATTAACAGCCAGGGAAAAGGACCTTTTGCTGTTAAAACCACTCTCGGATGGACAGTCAATGGGCCTCTCACACAGGGCACTGGGAACATCATTACAACGAACAGGATCTCGCTGGTAAGGATTGAGGAATTGCTGCAACAGCAGATGAAATATGATTTCCCAGAGCGCCAGCATGAAGAGCGCCTAGAGATGTCTCAAGAAGACCATATATTCATGGGAAAGGTCTCAACCTCAGTAAAGCTGCAAGACGGGCATTACAATATCGGATTGCCTTTACGGACGGACAAAGCTGAGTTCCCAAACAACCGCTGTCTCGCAGAGCAAAGGGTCATGAGCTTGAAACGAAAGCTGTTAAAGAACCCACAATTTCACGAGGAATATAGAACACTTATGGCTGACAATCTGAAAAGAGGTTTTGCTATCCAAACAACATCTGACAACAAGCAAAAGGAAGCCAAGGTTGGAAAGACGTGGTATATTCCCCACCACGGGTTTACCACCCTAAAAAGCACAAGCTACGGGTGGTGTTCGACTGCGGAGCTACCTACCAAGGTGTGTCACTAAACTCGCAGCTTCTACAGGGCCCAGATCTCACCAGCAACCTCACTGGTGTCCTCACAAGATTTCGGCAAAGGGCCGTCGCCTTCATTACAGATGTGGAGGCCATGTTCCATCAAGTGAGAGTACCGGATGAAGACTCTGATCTTTTAAGATTCTTGTGGTGGCCTGATGGAAAGCTGGACACGAGCCTTGAGGAGTATAAGATGGTTGTACACATTTTCGGAGCCACATCATCTCCAAGCTGTGCAACTTTCGCTTTACAGCAGTGTGCAAGAGACAACATTGGCATCTTTGACCCAGGGGTCATACAGACTGTGCTCAGAAACTTTTACGTGGATGATTGTCTAAAGTCAGTAAAGTCTGAGCAAGAGGCCATACAACTCGCCAAAGACCTCATCAGTCTGTGTGCCACGGGTGGGTTTAAGCTAAACAAGTGGATCAGCAACAGCAGGTCGTTGCTTCTCTCCATCCCAGAACAGATCCGAGCGCAAGGGGTGAAAGATCTAGATCTGGATCAGGGCGCACTGCCCATCGAAAGAGCCCTTGGGGTACAATGGTGTACCCAGTCGGATTCATTCGCCTTCAAAATCCAGCTTCAAGACAGGCCGCTTACCAGACGAGGGATCTTGTCTATGGTGAGCTCTATCTACGATCCTTTGGGTATGTTGGCACCCGTTGTCCTCTCCGCAAAGCAAATACTGCAAGAGCTGTGCGGATTAAAGCTAGCTTGGGATGATCACATAACTCAAGACCTGCAAAGGAGATGGTTGACCTGGTTAGCCGACGTGTCCCAGCTGGAAAACTTCAAAGTTAGGAGATGCTTCATGCCCGAGGATTTTGGAAACCTAATCTCCGCGCAGCTCCATCACTTCTCAGACGCAAGTGAAAGTGGTTACGGCACAGTCTCCTACCTAAGGCTGCTGGACGACAGGCACAAAGTCCACTGCGCGTTTGTCATGGGCAAAGCAAGGGTGGTACCATTAAAACCCATCACCATCCCAAGGCTCGAGCTCACAGCATCAGCAATGGCTGTACGAATGGATACCTTTCTGCAGGCGGAACTTGAACTCCCTTTGATGCCATCAGTCTATTGGACAGATAGCACATCTGTGCTTAAGTATCTGAACAATGAAACCTCAAGATATCACACCTTTGTTGCCAACAGAGTGAGCAACATCCGTACGGAATCTGATGTTACGCAGTGGAGGTATGTCAACGGCACTCTGAATCCGCTGACTGCGCATCGAGAGGCTTATCAACAGCTCGCTTCTTGAATTCGACATGGATACAAGGTCCTGAATTCATGCAACATCCAGAAACGGAGTGGCCACAATGCCCAGAATGCACATTGACACAGGACGATCCGGAAGTAAAGGTCTTCACTATGAACGTTGCTCCTGTGGATGAGTCCGTGAATACAGTCATGAAATGAATCACCTACTATTCTGAGTGGCATCGTCTCAGAAAAGCCGTAGCATGGATATTGAGGATTAAAGCAACACTAAAAAAGGCCTGCAAAGAAAAGAAGGAAATGAAAGGTGCACCGGAAAAGAAAAAAGGAAATTGCAAAGCTCTGTTGTCTGTTGATGACTTACAGGAAGCCGAACATGCCATTATCCAATTTTGTCAATCAACAGAATACAAAGAGGAACTAGAGTCACTAAGGAAAAGAACGCCTGTGAAGAAGAACAGTCACATCCATAAACTTACCCCAGTTCTTCATGATGAGCTAATAAGGGTTGGTGGAAGATTGGTCAAGTCTGCAATGCCCCCTGAGGCCATGCACCCCGCCATTCTGCCAAGAAAACATCATGTAACGACATTAATCATCAGACATGTCCATGAAACCGTTGGACACAGCGGGCGGAACCATACACTATCACGCCTGAGGCAAAAGTATTGGATACCTAAGGTCAACTCTGCAGTCAGGGCAGTGATTGCAAAGTGTGTCCACTGTAGGAGGTCGAGTGGTGTCAGAGGTACACAATACATGGCAGACTTACCCCAGGACAGGCTGCTACCTGACAAACCACCTTTCACAAACGTGGGCGTAGACGACTTCGGCCCATTTGAAATGAAAAGAGGGAGAACACGTTGAAACGGTATGGCGTGATCTTCACGTGCCTGAATATCCGAGCAGTGCACTTGGAAGTTGCTCATACACTGAATACAGACTCATGCATTAACGCAATAAGAAGATTTGTAGCCAGACGAGGCACAGTCAAGACCATGAGATCCGATAATGGAACCAATCTTATCAGGGCAGAACGAGAGCTACGAGAGTCTATTCAAGATCTGGACAATCTCAAGATTCATGCCACCTTACTTGAGAAAGGCATATCATGGACATTCAACCCACCTGCCGGATCACACCACGGTGGAATATGGGAGAGACAAATAAGAACAGTCAGACGCATTCTTGGAGCTTTAACACGGGAACAGACTCTGGATGAGGAAGGATTGACTACACTTTTATGTGAAGTGGAAGCCATAATTAACGATCGGCCCATCTCTAAAGCCTCCAATGACCCTCTGGATCTGGAACCTCTCACACCAAATCACCTCCTTCTCCTCAAAGAAAAGCCTTCACTGCCACCTGGAGTATTCAGCCTAGATGACTGTTATGCCAAGAGGAGATGGCGTCAAGTGCAATACATGGCAGACCTTTTTTGGAAACGGTGGACAAGAGAGTACCTGCCAGAACTGCAAGAAAGGCAAAAGTGGACAAAGAAAAGGAGAAACATGGCGGCCGGTGATATTGTCTTAATAATAGACGACTCTGCTCCTAGAAACTCGTGGATCATGGGACGAATCACACAAACCCGGCCAGACAAAAAAGGATTTGTGAGACAAGTCGAGGTGCAAACCAAGACCAACACCTTGATCAGGCCCATCACGAAGCTTGTCTTACTCCTTGAGGCAAAAACATAAGAAGAACCCCCCCCCCCCCCCACCATATCCCTTCTCTTTCTTTCTCCCCCCCCCCCCCCACCATATCCCTTCTCTTTCTTTCTCCCGCCCCCCCCCCCCCCCCCCACCATATCCCTTCTCTTTCTTTCTCCCCCCCCCCCCCCCACCATATCCCTTCTCTTTCTTTCTCCCGCCCCCCCCCCCCCCCCCACCATATCCCTTCTCTTTCTTTCTCCCCCCCCCCCCCCCACCATATCCCTTCTCTTTCTTTCTCCCCCCCCCCCCACCATATCCCTTCTCTTTCTTTCTCCCCCCCCCCCCACCATATCCCTTCTCTTTCTTTCTCCCCCCCCCCCCCCCACCATATCCCTTCTCTTTCTTTCTCCCCCCCCCCCCCCCACCATATCCCTTCTCTTTCTTTCTCCCCCCCCCCCCCACCATATCCCTTCTCTTTCTTTCTCCCCCCCCCCCCCCCACCATATCCCTTCTCTTTCTTTCTCCCCCCCCCCCCCCCCACCATATCCCTTCTCTTTCTTTCTCCCCCCCCCCCCCCCCACCATATCCCTTCTCTTTCTTTCTCCCCCCCCCCCCCCCACCATATCCCTTCTCTTTCTTTCTCCCCCCCCCCCCCCCCCACCATATCCCTTCTCTTTCTTTCTCCCCCCCCCCCCCCACCATATCCCTTCTCTTTCTTTCTCCCCCCCCCCCCCCCCACCATATCCCTTCTCTTTCTTTCTCCCCCCCCCCCCCCCACCATATCCCTTCTCTTTCTTTCTCCCCCCCCCCCCCCCACCATATCCCTTCTCTTTCTTTCTCCCCCCCCCCCCCCCCACCATATCCCTTCTCTTTCTTTCTCCCCCCCCCCCCCCCCCACCATATCCCTTCTCTTTCTTTCTCCCCCCCCCCCCCCCACCATATCCCTTCTCTTTCTTTCTCCCCCCCCCCCCCCCCCCCCCCACCATATCCCTTCTCTTTCTTTCTCCCCCCCCCCCCCCCCCACCATATCCCTTCTCTTTCTTTCTCCCCCCCCCCCCCCCCCCCCCACCATATCCCTTCTCTTTCTTTCTCCCCCCCCCCCCCCCCCCCCCACCATATCCCTTCTCTTTCTTTCTCCCCCCCCCCCCCCCCACCATATCCCTTCTCTTTCTTTCTCCCCCCCCCCCCCCCCACCATATCCCTTCTCTTTCTTTCTCCCCCCCCCCCCCCCCACCATATCCCTTCTCTTTCTTTCTCCCCCCCCCCCCCCCCCCACCATATCCCTTCTCTTTCTTTCTCCCCCCCCCCCCCCCCACCATATCCCTTCTCTTTCTTTCTCCCCCCCCCCCCCCCACCATATCCCTTCTCTTTCTTTCTCCCCCCCCCCCCCCACCATATCCCTTCTCTTTCTTTCTCCCCCCCCCCCCCCCCCCACCATATCCCTTCTCTTTCTTTCTCCCCCCCCCCCCCCCCCCACCATATCCCTTCTCTTTCTTTCTCCCCCCCCCCCCCCCCCCCACCATATCCCTTCTCTTTCTCCCCCCCCCCCCCCCCCCCCCCCCACCATATCCCTTCTCTTCTCCCCCCCCCCCCCCCCCCCCCACCATATCCCTTCTCTTTCTCCCCCCCCCCCCCCCCACCATATCCCTTCTCTTTCTTCTCCCCCCCCCCCCCCACCATATCCCTTCTCTTTCTCCCGCCCCCCCCCCCCCCCCCCCACCATATCCCTTCTCTTTCTTTCTCCCCCCCCCCCCCCCCCCCCACCATATCCCTTCTCTTTCTCCCGCCCCCCCCCCCCCCCCCCCCCACCATATCCCTTCTCTTTCTCCCCCCCCCCCCCCCCCCACCATATCCCTTCTCTTTCTCCCGCCCCCCCCCCCCCCCCCCCCACCATATCCCTTCTCTTTCTCCCCCCCCCCCCCCCCCCCCCTCTCTCACTGCGTGGACTGTGAGGCGCTTTTCTTTGAGTTTTTTGAAAGCAGAACTTTTGAATCCCTCGTTGGACTGTTAAAAAAGAAAAAAAAGGAATGTAATTTAGAATATGAAATGAGTTTAGTTTTGGCTCCTCCTGGTTCTGTTGGTAATTGTACTATTCTCTTACAGAACAATTAGGGGCCGGAATGTTGGAGCCAGATTCAGTCCTTATTATTTATTTATTTAGTTTGATATATGAAGCAATATTGTTTGGAAAACGGTTGGAAATTAACTTGATTGATAACACCTTTTATTTGTTATGATTTGGATGCGTGTTGCTTGGACAACGTGGAGGCGTGTCTGGTCCAGCCCATGTCCAACCGGTGATTGCAGCACCTGAGCGTGTGAACCCGCTTTTATCAATGAAGCCGGTTCCCTAGTAAACACACTGGAAACGCAAGGCACGCAGCCCAGACGGATTTTGACCGTCGCAAGCGCTACGGATTTATGAACTTTAGAAATAGGAAACCAGGACACCAGGCAACGGGAATAAGCCAGCACACCTCCACGTCGTATGGTATATCCCGGTCCCGGTCCCTAACTCGGTGAAATCTCTCATTCAAGAGCCGTTTGAGAGAAGAAGTTTGGCGGACAAACTTAAGGTGAAAGATCTGGGCCCAGATCAACCTGATATTGTGTTTTCATGTTTTCATTTTCTGACTGACATTTGAGTTAAGTTTCTCAGTTAGAGAGATACAATTTTCTATGTTTTACTGCATTTTACTGCAGCAACCCTGCACACTTACTCCTCAGAATGGACTGTTTAACAAGTCACTCAATTACAGTTTTATCTATGGGACCGTGTCATTTCAGTTTTTGAGCAGCCCAGAGCAAAAGCAATGGTGTGTTGGAGGGTGTTGTTTTTACATGTCCCAAGGAAGGTCTTTATATGTTGACATCCATTGACACACTTATTTGAATTTAAAAACCAACACTGAACAGTTAATGAGTGTGTGGGTTGGAGTTGGAATACAGTTCTTGATATTGTAATAAAAGTCCTGATTGAAATGTCTTTTCAGCTATTTTTTACATGTTTTAATATTTAACTTAAGCTAATTCTCATTTAGATTTGTAGTATAGCTTTGGTTTGCTTGGTATTGGTTTGCTTGTCCTGGTAAGCTAACTTGGTAATAGAAGTTGAACAAACAAAGTTTTACATGTTGAGCCAACTTGATAGACATTTGTAAAAACTTGATAAAATAAGTTTAACCAACATCTTTTTAGGTTATCATAACTAATATTTTCTAGTCCAAATAACTTGACACATGAAGTTGTGTCAACAGACTACAAGTTGTATCAACTAATTTATTGAAGTGTAATCAACTTGACTAAACACTAAATGTTGAATCAACTTGACTAAACTTAACTCAGTCAAAGCAACAACTGATTGTTGACTCAACTTGACTAGGTCAAGTTGAGTCAACAAATCATTTTGAACAGTGTAGCTGTTTGATGAAGGCTACAGGATAGGGATCTGTCAACACAATGAGGAGGTGGACAAAAACACATCCTGTCTAAAAGAATAGACTGTGTGAAGTTCTGTGGTGCCTTTGAGCTGGCCTTGCGTGGCCATGATGAAAGTGATGGACAGAAGGGCGACATTTCAATACAAAAAGTAATTGTATATAATGTAATTAACAATATGTAGGGGGTATAGCCCCCCCTGGTGAAAAATGCACCAGCCGCCACTGGTAGTAGTAGTAGCAATAGTAGTAGTAGTACTAGTAGTATAGTAGTAGTAGTTGTAGTGGTAGTAGTAGTAGTAGTAGTAGCATTAGTAGTAGTAGCAGTAGTAGTATAGTAGAAAATAACAAATCACACCAGCTGCAGTTTCACACTCTGGCCACCAGAGGGGATAATAATTAAAAGGTAAAGAGTTAGTCTTTAAATTGGGTTCAATGTTCTCAACGGCCCTAAGGAAACAAGTTGACTCATGGTTCGTGTGGATTTGCAACATCAGCAAAAATAGCAAAAAAAAATTAAAACGTAATTCCATTTCCTTCGGGATATGTGAGTATAGTTTGTACCTTTTTAGTAAGTTACATTTTCCATTCCCCTATATAAATGGTATTCTTAATATGCTCACATAATGCAGGTCTACGTATGTAGGTCTACGTCATTGTAGGTCTACGTCAATACCGTTCGTTGGGTAAACTGTTACGTCAGAGAACGTTTTCATGGACCAAGTAGCGTTGATCTTTGAGTCGTCTGTGCTCAAACTGACTTCATTCACTGTCCACTAGAGGGCGCCAACCCCACGTATACGCGTCCACAAAGCCTTCTCTACATATTCTAATCACACCAGCATCCGTCATCTTAACTATTAGATCCGGAATAAGTCAACATCAAGTATTAAAGTAGAAAACATTAATTCCCAAGACTGTATTGTCTAACGACTACAGATAATTACACACACACACACACACACACACACACACACACACACACACACACCAAATCCTACAAAATGAAATCTTCCATTGGAAATGATCAAGTGAATCCGATGAAATCAGTGAGACTTGAGCGACTTTGTGGCAATTTATTAGTCAGTGAAACAGATAAAAAACCAGACGGAAACACGTGACTACAACCAGACAACAAAACAACAACATCCACAACCCACCCTGACCTGCTACTAACCTAGAAGTTAACCCTTAGTCATCCCCTGTTGCCATGACTACACGTACGGCCCAAATCCACCCTCTTTGACTTCTAATAATAAAAATAAACATTCTCCAAATGTGGTTTGGTCTTTTAACCTTAAGGTTGACTCGTGTTTTGAGTGAACTGTTAATCTAAACCCAGATTGGTGCATCTTGAGAGGAAGGTCATTGTTTTAATAAGTTCCAGGGGTCAGAGGTCAGGGGGTCAGGGGGGGTATGCTGGTTTTTAATGTGCTATTTTCAAAAGGGTGTAATCGAAAACAAATCATTCTCTAAACCTGATCCAAAGGGATCATGCTCCTCCTCCCCCCCCCCCCTCTCCTCCCCCCCTCTCCTCCCCCCCTCCCCTCTCCTCCCCCCCTCCCCTCTCCTCCCCCCCTCTCCTCCCCCCCTCCCCTCTCCTCCCCCCCTCCCCTCTCCTCCCCCCCTCTCCTCCCCCCCTCTCCTCCCCCCCTCCCCCCCTCCCCCCAGCCCTCAGGAGCCCCTCCCTCAGTAGCAGATCTGGAAGTACTGGCTGGGGGGGGCCAGGGGGCTTTTCTTGTAGCTGGTCTCCCTCTGGCCCCCCCCGCCCCCGGGGGTCTGGAGGGGGAACCCCGGCGTGGTTCTGCCCCGGTCCGGTTTGGGGGCCCCGGACCGGGCGGCTCTGTGACCCGGGGCCCCCGGGGGCACAGGGGGGGGGGGGGCCCCCGCGGAGCCGCTACCACTGCTATTGTTGCTACTGGTGCCGCCGGTGGTGGTGGAGGAGGTGGTGGAGGAGGTGGTGAAGAAAGAGGTGGTGGTTGGAGCTCTCTCAGAAGACCCAGTCCTTCTTGCTTGGGGGCTCAGATAGATCTGCATAGTCACTAAGTGAAGGGTGAGAGAGAGAGAGAGACCGGTGTGAAGAGAGGGGAGGGGGAGGAGGAGAGGAGGAGGAGGAGGAGGAGAAGAGGAGGCGAAGAGGAGGAGGCGAAGAGGAGGAGGGGAGGAGGGGAAGAGGAGAAGAGGAGGAGAGGTAGAAAGGGCAGAAGAGGAGAGAGAGGACCGGTTGGTCCCGGTAAGATGGAATAACATGACATCCCAGAGTGAATCATGAGGAATAGGAGGGAGAAAGGCCATGACTGAAGTGTGTCTGTTGTACTTCATTAGAATGTGAATTGTTATGTTATTGATCAGGAATGAAGCCTACCTTTACAATGTGTCACCCGCCTGGTCCCTGTAAAACACACACACACACACACACACACACACACACACACACACACACACACACACACACACACACACACACACACACAGCCTCCTTAATGTAGCCTAGCCGCGGCTAGCCGCTCGGCCCTCCAGGGGTTAAGTGCAGTCAGGATGAGAACTGGAACAATGAAACCTCACAATGTGAGTCTTACCTACAGTCCCTGGGGGCTCCTTGGATGTATGGCTGCTGCTAGACAGACATGCATGTATGCAGACAGACAGACAGACAGACACATACGTAGACAGACAGACAGACAGACAGCGCATTAGTTAGTGTGTGTGTGTGTGTGTTTATGAATGAATGACTACTACACACTAGTACATTTACTCTTTCTTCCCAGACGGCTGCTAAAGGAAAGTACAGTAGAACCCAGTGAGGGAGGGTTTCTGTATGAGCCAATAGGGACGCCCGGTGGGCAGGGACAGACAGGAGCACCCACCTATCAGTGGCCGTCTTGCAGGTAGAGGCTGCTGAAGGGGGGCGGGTCTTGGCCCCAGTTTCCCTCACAGAGCTGGAGGAACAGGAAGTGAGACAGGGTTATTTTAGGTTATTATAATGGTTGCTTCCTCTGATGACTGTTTGAATACAATTCGTGTGTGTGTGTGTGTGTGTGTGTGTGTGTGTGTGTGTGTGTGTGTATTTATTGATGAATAGTAGCTGTAAGTCTCCCTATTGGGTGACCTTTTGGAGGGTGTTGGTGAAGAGCTGTAGTTCCTCCCGGCGGCGCTAGAGGGCGCCGTGGGGCTCTTCTTGAGGGCCGCGGCGTGTGGGGACACCGCGGGGTTCCTGGGAGGCAGGAGGAGCGACACGGGCCGGCGGGCTGCGGGGGGACACGTCGATCAGAACACGGGAACAGCGCCATCTCTGGTGGAACTCACATCATTGCACCTTACAGTTTTTCTCTTTTGAAATAGCTTTGGCACCATTCTTAAATACTAATGATTCATCTTTAAAACATCCTCTAAACCAGGGGTTATATATATATATATATATATATATATACTATACTATATACTATAAACCACTGGGTGATATATATATATATATATATATATATATATATATATATATACTATAAACCACTGGGCTCTTGTTCCCAACAGATGACCAATTGATTAAAGTTACTGATCAACACGGATTATTTTTCTCCTCAGTTGAATAGTTAGTTCTCTCTAACACATTATATCACATCACTTTACATTACATCACATTACATCACATTATATCACATCACTTTACATTACATCACATTACATCACATTATATCACATTATATCACATTACATCACATTACATTACACTACACTACACTACACTACACTACACTACACTACACTACACTCCAGTCATTTAGCAGACACTTTTATCCAAAGTGACTTCCAATAGTGTTTAACAAAGGAAGGTAAGAGAACAAGTCGTCACCAGAAGTCAAAAGTGCATTTCATTCATAACTAGTCTCTAAGAACTGAACCAGTGCTCAGGTTAAAGTACAATAAGCTCAGGTTAAAGTACAATAAGGTAAAAGTACAATAAGCTCAGGTAGAAGTACAATAAGTTCAGGTTAAAGTACAGTAAGTTCAGGTTAAAGTACAATAAGCTCAGGTAGAAGTACAATAAGTTCAGGTTAAAGTACAGTAAGTTCAGGTTAAAGTACAATAAGTTCAGGTTAAAGTACAATAAGCTCAGGTAGAAGTACAATAAGTTCAGGTTAAAGTACAATAAGCTCAGGTAGAAGTACAATAAGTTCAGGTAGAAGTACAATAAGCTCAGGTTAAAGTACAATAAGCTCAGGTAGAAGGACAATAAGCTCAGGTAGAAGTACAATAAGTTCAGGTTAAAGTACAATAAGCTCAGGTAGAAGTACAATAAGTTCAGGTAGAAGTACAATAAGTTCAGGTTAAAGTACAATAAGCTCAGGTTAAAGTACAATAAGCTCAGGTTAAAGTACAATAAGCTCAGGTTAAAGTACAATAAGTTCAGGTTAAAGTACAATAAGCTCAGGTTAAAGTACAATAAGCTCAGGTTAAAGTACAATAAGTTCAGGTTAAAGTACAGTAAGATCAGGTTAAAGTACAGTAAGGTACAGTACATACCATGAACTTTATCACAGTTCTATGGATTGTTTTTGTAACATCTGAATGTGTAAATTGGCTGTCAGGTGAAGCTTGAAGCACAGATCATTATGGGATGGAAGATCCCCTCATTCCATCACACGGCAGGAGACAGGAGCGACATGTAGCAGCTTTACCGCTTAGGCTAAACATTATTTACCTTCCTTTTGTACTGTGTGTGTTTATATTATATTATATTATATTATATTATATTGTGCTGGGTACATTTTCTGTTCACTGTGGCGTAGGACAAAGTTAGTTTACGTTAATAAAAAAGATAGTAACAATTTCCATGGAAATGTGAGTGTAATGTAAAACCTAACATACCATAACATAATAGTATTCAGTTTGATTTATAATAGTATTCAGTTTGATTCATAATAGTATTCAGTTTGATTTATAATAGTATTCAGTTTGATTTATAATAGTATTCAGTTTGATTTATAATAGTATTCAGTTTGATTGATAATAGTATTCAGTTTGATTTATAATAGTATTCAGTTTGATTCATAATAGTATTCAGTTTGATTTATAATAGTATTCAGTTTGATTTATAATAGTATTCAGTTTGATTTATAATAGTATTCAGTTTGATTGATAATAGTATTCAGTTTGATTCATAATAGTATTCAGTTTGATTGATAATAGTATTCAGTTTGATTGATAATAGTATTCAGTTTGATTCATAATAGTATTCAGTTTGATTCATAATAGTATTCAGTTTGATTCATAATAGTATTCAGTTAGACAGAAACAAGATTCTAGTGCAGTAAATATTATATACTATATATTATTATTATATTAAATTATATAATATATTATATATATATATATAATGTGTATATATATATATATATATATATAATGTGGATATATATATATAATGTGGATATATATATAATGTGGATATATATATATAATGTGGATATATATATATATAATGTGGATATATATATATAATGTGGATATATATATATATATATAATGTGGATATATATATATATAATGTGTATATATATATATAATGTGGATATATGTATATAATGTGGATATACAGTATATATATAATGTGGATATATATATATATATCCACATTATATATATATATATATAATGTGGATATATATATATAATGTGGATATATATATATATAATGTGGATATATATATATACAATGTGGATATATATATATATATATCCACATTGTATATATATATATATATATATAATGTGGATATATATATATATATAATGTGGATATATATATATATCCACATTGTATATATATATATATATATATAATGTGGATATATATATATATATATATATATAATGTGGATATATATATATACCGTATTGACCCGATTATAAGACGACCCCTCTTTATCAAGACTCATTTTTGGAAAAAAAAAAAATACATTTTTTGAAGAACAAATCTTTTTTTTATAAAGAAAATAATTTGATTTGAAAATAATGATAACACACATCACACAGTGTTCAAATTTGCCTAACTTGGCAAACAAAAACAAAAACTGCCTCTTTAGGTACAGTCTTGTGTTTTAAAACCACGTGTTGTCCTATCTGCGAGGCGTGTTAACATGACCGTTACCGTTACTTCTCGTTTCCAGTAACTGATTTCACAATCGACTTCACAATCACTGATTTGTCGCCTTTCCTATGCCCAGTGACAGATGGCATGTCAAAATACACAGGCGTTTGATCAGCATTGCCCATCTGATCAAGGGGGTATGAGTGCTT
>CM051019.1:25444635-25447135 GCA_027704905.1 Muraenolepis orangiensis
GCCAAGCTAGCCCCTCTAAATGCTCTAAACCAGGGGTTCCCAACCTTCTTTGTGCCACGGACCGGCCGGTTGTCAAAACCAACCGGCTCGTTCGCGACCGACACGTCACTAGCACGTAGTCTCTTTAGTAGCGCGTGCAACTGAAAGTCTCTCGTTATGCCGCCCATATATATTTAATCTATATATATCGATTATACCGCTATATAATCGATATATATAGATTATACTATATATATAATCGATATATATAGATTATACCGCCTGCCGTTCACCTATACTCAAATTATTTGAGTCAAATATGATGATAAACACACAGCTGTTTGGCGGCCCGGCAGTAACACCTCCACGGCCCGGTACCGGTCCGCGGCCCGGCGGTTGGGAACCCCTGCTCTAAATGACAGAGCCGTTAGACCTGGATCCGCCTCTCCCATGCCCCGCCTCCATGCCCCGCCCCCATGCCCCGCCCCCATGCCCGCCCCCATGCCCCGCCCCATGCCCCACCCCCATGCCCCACCCCCAGGGAAGGAGTCAAGGCCAAAGCCTCTTATATCCTGATGATCATCAGTTTAAACGTTACGTGTGTGTCTGTATGTGTGCGTGTGTGTCTGTATGTGTGTGTGTGTCTGTCACACACACACACACACACCACACACACACACACACACACACACACACACACACACACACACACACACTCCATATGGATTGGGATTAGAGCGTCTGATAATCCTGCTGCTGGAAAACGGGAATTAGCAGACAAGCTCAACGTTTGTACCGACACAACGAGACCTCCCCCTCACACACACACACACACACACACACACACACACACACATATATACTCATTCAGCTCATTTGCATAACAGACATAGACTGACGCTGGAGCATAAATGCTGATCAGAGAGGGAATGAAGGAGCTTTAGTCCCAGAGCACAGATGGCCTCTCCTCCATGTTAGCATCAGCATCTGTCTGTACATATCAGCACGCACGCACACACGCACACGCACGCACGACACGCACACGCACGCGCACACACACACGCGCACACGCACGCACACACGCACACGCACACGCACACGCACACACACTCCGCTCTCTCCCACCTGGATGAGAGCGACACCCACGGGACAACGCCACCATCATCCCCTCCAAACTCATCTTCAAACTTGGTGACCTCATGAAAACCAAGAACCTTAACATCAACCCCTCAGTCTGTAACTGGTTACTAGACTTCCTAACCAACAGACCCCAGTCAGTCAGGTTAGACTATCTCCTCCTCCACCCTCACCATAAACACCGGCGTTCCCCAGGGCTGAGTGCTGAGCCCTCTCCTCTACTCCCTCTTCCCCCATGAGGGTCCACATTACATTACATTACATAACATTACATTCCAGTCATTTAGCAGACGCTTTTATCCAAAGCGACTTACAATAGTGTGCTATTGAAAGCATCCTCACCAACTGCATCACAGTGTGGTACGTCAACTGCACTGTTTCTGACCACAAAGCGCTGCAGAGGGTGGTGAAAACCGCCCAACGCATCGTTGGACTACCCCTCCCTGCAATAAACACCACCCACCACAAACGGTGTCTGAGGAAGACATGAAGACCCTCTCACCCCAACCACGCCTCTGCCCTCCTCCCCTCCAGGAGGGCGCTATACAAACCTCTGTTCCAAGTCTTAGGAACAGCTTCTTCCCCTCAGCTGTCATCTCCCTGAACTCTGGACCACGATGACAGCCCCCCCCCCCCCTGCTGCCCCCCCCCCCTCTGAACCACAACCCCCCCCCCCCTGCTGCCCCCACCCCCTCTGAACCACAGCCCCCCCCCCGCTGCCCCCCCCCCTCTGAACCACAACCCCTCCCCCCTGCCCCCCCCCTCTGAACCACAACCCCCCCCCCCTGCTGCCCCCCCCCCTCTGAACCACAACCCCCCCCCCCCTGCTGCCCCCCCCCCTCTGAACCACATCCCCCCCCCCCCCCCCCCCCCCCCCCCCAAATGCATAACCAGCCGCTCAATGCGCAGTGCAGATTCGGTAATGAATAAAAAAGAAGCATTCATTCACAAACTAAATCAGGAGACCTTTAAAGTTTAAAGTTAAAGTTTTACGTTCACATCAAAGTATCATCAGCGTGTATGAAACACATGAATTCAAAAACAAAAAACGAAGTTTAGTAAAGTTATGTTTGATTAAGTACGCCAAATCTCCACCCTCCATAATGCTTCATTAGCTTGATACTTTCTAACGGCGATGATGACAGTTACAGTACTACGACTACGAACTGATGTTGATGTGATTTGATTGGATTGTGAGGCAAGGGATTCCCTTGCCTCACAATCCAATCAAATCGCAATCAAATCGCATCAACTGGCTTCCAGAGGCGGCTGGCTTCCCTTGGCATGGCCCTGACCAATCACAGGGCGCTGTTGTTTCACTCTTTGTAAAATACTCAATGAGAATGGGGGAGAGACGGTCCGGCAGCAACACACAGCAAAGGAG
>CM051019.1:25454635-25459635 GCA_027704905.1 Muraenolepis orangiensis
TATCTTGTTGATATAACTACACACCCCCGCTCACTACCTGTTGATAGTTGTATACTTACCTGTGTATATATATATATATATATATATATATCTATATATAAACATATATCTGAACATATCTCCTACCTACTGTATAAGTCATACCTCTGGCCAGTAGGGCTACCATAGTTTACGACACTATCTCTACTAAATATACCGTATACACACCTGTTAGTACGTCTTATTTAACCACTGTTCATTATATATCACCGTGGTCTTCACTGTGACATGTTCACTCTGCTTAGATCAACTATTATTTTCTCTGTACTGACCTTGTGCTGCAATGACAACACATTAGAATCTAATCTAATCTATGTGCATTATTTGATAACATTAAAAATAATATAATATAATATAATAATATATAGAAGAAAAACAACAACAACCGATTTTTCACAAAGGACTTTGACTTTATAAATATTGTGGGACAAGCACCTCATCAGGGATGTTAATAGTTCATAAACACAACTGAGAGGATGCTGAGAACACCACAAAGTGACAATCAGTTGATGCCTTTCTCTACTCCAAAAATATCTAGATTTTAGTTATCCCCCCTCCTCTAAATATATCAAAATAGCCTTTATGATTTATCTTTCTGTTGACATTGAGACACCACACAGGGAGAGCCCTCCAGGGGTCGGCTGTCGGCTTCCAACTCCTGGAGCAGCCGCCATTCCTCCTGTCAATCATCAACGGACGGCAACAGTTTGGTGAACTTGTTGAAGTGTTGGGGATAATTAGATCAATAAAGTTAGTTCAGCCTAACATTACATTTGACTGACAGCTCCACTTCCTAGAAGCGCTTTTTCTGGTGTGTGTTTTCTCTCTCTCTAAGAGTGGTTCTATCATCTATAAACGGCCATGAGGTTACCAGGGAGACGAGGAGGAGGCCGAAAGCCCACGCTGTGGACGGAGCCCTGAGGCCCGGAGGGAGGGATGCCCTCTAGCGGCCACACACTGTAACTGCACGTCTGGAGGAAGGCAACTGTGGACATCCGTGCTGGATGTCAGAAATAGGCAAGTCACCGCATCACGTGTGATCATATTGTTAATGGTCTACCCAGCTCACGGACTGACTAACATTAGTGAGTTAATAGTGAGTTTTGGTAGGAGTGGACCCTGTACCACCACAAGCCAAGCCATCCTGACCTGAGACCAGTCTTCGCTCGCAGAAAGGTAACAACTGTAACTAGACCAGGGCCTGAGGGCACCTTCTACCTGTCTCAGGTGTGGAGGATGACGGTCATGTGACCCTGTTGCCATAGAGAAAATATCCAAAGGTTAGAGTTGTTGTTGTCCGGTCATTTTTACAAAATGAGTAAAATTGCAATTCGGGTGTGAAGATGGACAGATGTCTTGTGGCCCTTCCTGTCTCTGAGGTGCTTTGGTCTGTCCCAGGACAGCGAGGCCGTCTGGTACAAAGCACTGAGGTCTACACACTAGCACTCACAGCCTTGTTCAATCTCAAACCTCAGAAATAAGATAAAAAATGATTCTTTATTCACACCCACAGACACAGTTCTCCAAAACTCCTCAATTAAACACAATATTTCCAAATAAGTTAAATTGATATCTTAATATATTGTATCGTTTACTCCGTTTAAATAGTTTTTAAATATAATTAATACACATCTTGCAAATAATAAACATCTGACAGCGCATTGGGTGTCTGTTTGAAGGACGGCCAGCAGGTGAATGAACAGTTCACTATGAACTATCTAACCCTATCCCCACCGCCACTGAGGGTCAGAGGTCACCGGGGGGGAACTGGACTGGAACAGAACCCAAAATAAAATAAAATAAATTAAAATAACACTTTTTCGGAGTTCGCCACGTCGACTTTTTGAAAAATACTAACTTCAAAAATATATTGCATATGCCATCTTAGGAAATTGACATAATAAAATATTTGTAAGGAGAATCTTTTTTTTAAGTAAGAATATATTCTTATATATTACTTCTCTGAAGAATCGGGCTTTGAGTGGAATAAATAACTGTTCAATTCATCATTCTCAAACCGACCGTCACCGCGGTGATGTTGGGCTCAAAAGTATATACAGTATGTATATATCTATATCTATAGATATATACATATATACGAAGAAGATGATGGCTTTTAACATATCCACAACTAAGCAGCTAAACAGTTAGGCATACGTCATTCATAATGTAGTAAAACCTCCTAAAGGCCATGGGAGGATGTTACATGACTCTCTCCATCCTGCTCTGTCACTCTCTCTCTCTCTTCTGCTCTTTGTCTCTGTCACTCTCTCACACTCTCTCTCTCCTGCTCTTTGTCTCTGTCACTCTCTCACTCTCTCTCTCTCCTGCTCTTTGTCTCTGTCACTCTCTCACACTCTCTCTCTCCTGCTCTTTGTCTCTGTCACTCTCTCACTCTCTCTCTCTCCTGCTCTTTGTCTCTGTCACTCGCTCACACTCTCTCTCTCCTGCTCTTTGTCTCTGTCACTCGCTCACTCTCTCTCTCTCTTCTGCTCTTTGTCTCTGTCACTCTCTCACTCTCTCTCTCTCTTCTGCTCTTTGTCTCTGTCACTCTCTCACACTCTCTCTCCTGCTCTTTGTCTCTGTCACTCTCTCACTCTCTCTCTCTCTTCTGCTCTTTGTCTCTGTCACTCTGTCACTCTCTCTCTCTCTTCTGCTCTTTGTCTCTGTCACTCTCTCACACTCTCTCTCTCCTGCTCTTTGTCTCTGTCACTCGCTCTCTCTCCTGCTCTTTGTCTCTGTCACTCGCTCACTCTCTCTCTCTCCTGCTCTTTGTCTCTGTCACTCTCTCACTCGCTCTCTCACTCACACACACACACACACACACATGGACCAATGTGTTGCTATCCCAGCTGCTGTTCCCCTGTTCTAGATTCATGTTCTATTGGACAAAGTGTTGAGTGGTTCATCTCTGAGCTCAGGACCGGCTCATTGAGTCCTCAAAGTCCTTCACAACCACTAGTTAGTGTCAAACTGTGTCTAGTGTCAACACTTCACTCAATGCCTTTAGCTCCAGCGGTGACCAGCAGCTCCGTCCTCTCTGGTACCAACGCTCCGTCCTCTCTGGTACCAACGCTCCATCCTCTCTGGTACCAACGCTCCGTCCTCTCTGGTACCAACGCTCCGTCCTCTCTGGTACCAACGCTCCGTCCTCTCTGGTACCAACGCTCCGTCCTCTCTGGTACCAACGCTCCGTCCTCTCTGGTATCAACGCTCCGTCCTCTCTGGTACCAACGCTCCGTCCTCTCTGGTATCAACGCTCCGTCCTCTCTGGTATCAACGCTCCGTCCTCTCTGGTACCAACGCTCCGTCCTCTCTGGTACCAACGCTCCATCCTCTCTGGTACCAACGCTCCATCCTCTCTGGTACCAACGCTCCATCCTCTCTGGTACCAACGCTCCATCCTCTCTGGTACCAACGCTCCATCCTCTCTGGTACCAACGCTCCATCAACGCTCCATCACGAGTCAACACACCGTCAACAAGCTAGGATGTAAAGCAGGAAGCGCTTGAGACGACCAGAGGAAGTGGTTCTCCGTCCGCGGTCAGAACTGACAGAACGTCTTGCGGTGTAGTCATGTACTCGAGAATAACTTTGTTTAAAATAAATAAATTATAAAAATAATAATCATTTATCCTCTCCAGCCTTCCATTCCATTTTTTAATCTGTTTTGCAGCGTTTCTGCTGTTTGACTCGTTTGTGTGAGGCGATGCGTTTTGGTTTAGCAATGATCACTAAGAACACACACACACACACACACACACACACACACACACACACACACACACACACACACACACACACACACACACACACACACACACACCACACACACACACACACACACACACACACACACACACACACACACACACACACACACAGATTGTGATCCCACCCATCAGGTCGACTGTGAGCACTAATCGGCCAGTTGATAATATCACCCTTTATCAACGCTCACATGACAGCCTCCCCCACGCCTAGTGACCAATACCATCACACACACATCAATACTGTATTACCCCCCCCCCTCCTTCCCCCTCCCCCTCCTCTCCTCCTTCCTCCCCCCCTCCTCCTCCCCCCCTCCTCCTTCCCCCTCCCCCTCCTCCTCCTTCCTCCCTCCCCTCCTCCCCCCCCTCCTCCTTCCTCCCTCCCCCCCTCCTCCTCCTCCTCCTCCCCCCCTCCTCCTCCCCTCCTTCCCCTCTCCCCCCTCCTCCCCCCCTCCTCCTTCCCCCTCCCCCCCCTCCTCCTTCCCCCCCCCCTCCTCTCCCCCCCCTCCCCTCCCTCCCCCCCTCCTCCTCCCCCCCCCCCCCTCCTCCCCCTCCTCCTCAGCCCTTTAGTCTCCAGATGACAGATGGGGGAGGAGCACAAACTCACACATAGTTATGAAGGAATGGATTAGTGCAATATAGAGAAGGAGTGAGGGGAGGAGTGAGGGAAGTAGTGAGAGGAAGGAGTGAGGGGAGGAGTGAGGGAAGGAGTGAGGGGAGGAGTGAGGGAAGGAGTGAGGGGAGGAGTGAGGGAAGGAGTGAGGGAAGGAGTGAGGGAAGGAGTGAGGGGAGGAGTGAGGGAAGTAGTGAGGGAAGGAGTGAGGGGAGGAGTGAGGGAAGGAGTGAGGGGAGGAGTGAGGGAAGGAGTGAGGGGAGGAGTGAGGGAAGGAGTGAGGGGAGGAGTGAGGGAAGGAGTGAGGGAAGTAGTGAGGGAAGGAGTGAGGGAAGGAGTGAGGGAAGGAGTGAGGGAAGGAGTGAGGGAAGGAGTGAGGGAAGGAGTGAGGGAAGGAGTGAGGGAAGGAGTGAGGGAAGGAGTGAGAGAAGGAGTGAGGGAAGGAGTGAGAGAAGGAGTGAGGGAAGGAGTGAGGGAAGGAGTGAGAGAAGGAGTGAGGGAAGGAGTGGAGTGGGTGGGTGTAGCGGGGGGGAGGAGAGCTCTGTTTTGTAGCTTAGCATTAGGTTAGCTCAGTAGGC
>CM051019.1:25464635-25469635 GCA_027704905.1 Muraenolepis orangiensis
CCAAGGGTCCGCACGCAGCCTTCATCCATCTATCATCCATTTCCCCATGCATTTATCCCTGCGTCCATCCATCAATTAGTCCATCCATCCCCTCATCCAACATCCATCTCTCCGTCTGTCCATCCCCTCATCCAACATCCATCTCTCCGTCTGTTCATCCCCTCATCCAACATCCATCTCTCCGTCTGTCCATCCCCTCATCCAACATCCATCTCTCCGTCTGTTCATCCCCTCATCCAACATCCATCTCTCCGTCTGTTCATCCCCTCATCCAACATCCATCTCTCCGTCTGTTCATCCCCTCATCCAACATCCATCTCTCCGTCTGTCCATCCCCTCATCCAACATCCATCTCTCCGTCTGTTCATCCCCTCATCCAACATCCATCTCTCCGTCTGTTCATCCCCTCATCCAACATCCATCTCTCCGTCTGTTCATCCCCTCATCCAACATCCATCTCTCCGTCTGTTCATCCCCTCATCCAACATCCATCTCTCTGTCTGTTCATCCCCTCATCCAACATCCATCTCTCCGTCTGTTCATCCCCTCATCCAACATCCATCTCTCTGTCTGTTCATCCCCTCATCCAACATCCATCTCTCCGTCTGTTCATCCCCTCATCCATCTCTCCGTCTGTTCATCCCCTCATCCAACATCCATCTCTCCGTCTGTTCATCCCCTCATCCAACATCCATCTCTCCGTCTGTTCATCCCCTCATCCATTCATCCATCTCTCCGTCTGTTCATCCCCTCATCCATTCATCCATTCATCCATCATCCTCTTAGCCCAGTGGTTCCCAAACTGGGGGGCGAGGCTAACCCTAAATGCTGTGATATCCTAAAGGCGACTCGTTCCTATTTAGATTGTGTATTAATTACAGACCGTGTTTCAAATCAATCCTATAGGAGCGTGGAGGATGAGAGCGTCTAGACCATCCACCCTCCTTCCGTCCCTCCACCTCTCCTCCACCCTCCTCCCTTCTCCTCCTCCTCCTCCCTCCTCCACCCTCCTTCCGTCCCACCATCTTCTCTTCCACCCTCCTCGACCCTCCTCCCTCCTTCAGTCCCACCACCCTCCTCCTCCCTCCTCTACCCTCCTCCTCCTCCCTCCTCCCTCCTCCTCCCTCCTCCCTCCTCCACCTTACCCGTCTTGGGGTCCTCCCAGAGTGCTGATATCTTGGCCACGTAGGGCAGGGTCTTCCTCCGAGGCCCTGCCCTCAGCAGCACGGTGTCCCTCACGTGGATCACCTCCCCGTCCCGCTGGACGCCTTCGTAGCACCGCCGCCGGGACGACTCCTCCTCGCCCTGAGGCCCCGCCCCCGCACAACACACAACGCACGGTCAACACCAGAAAACACACACACACACACACACACACACACACACCCCAGCCCGGCTAAACAAGTGACTCTTAAAAAATGGAATCAATGAGCTGGGAGACGGTGTGACGGTTCTGCTCTAAATGGAGACGTCTCTCTGTCCAAAAGAACAGGACGACATGACATCTACAAGGAGGGCAGGAGTCTGATCCAACAGCCACATACACACTCTCTGGACACACACACACACACACACACACACACACACACACACACACACACACACACACACACACACACACACACACACACACACACACACACACACACACACACACACACACACCACACACACACACACACACACACACACACACACACACACACACACACACACACACACACACACACCTGTTCTTACCGCTATGAAGACCTCCCTCTCCACGGCCACGCCCACTGGCCGCCAGCCATTGGTGGTCCGGCACCGGCTGACCCGCTTCTGCCTGGCTCCTCCCGGGCTCGGGGCGGGGGGCGTGGCCTCCAGGCTCGGGGCAGGGGGCGTGGCCTCCAGGCTTGGGGCGGGGGGCGTGGCCTCCAGGCTCGGGGCGGGGGGCGTGGCCTCCAGGCTCGGGGCGGGGGAAGCGACCCGCTTCTGGGCCATGTGAGGGCGACCCGTGGAGACGGGGGGAACGTGGGCCAGCCTCAAGCGGGCTGGAGGCCCGGAGGAGGGCGGCGGAGGGCGGGGCTCGGCCCGGGTGGAGGAGGGCGTGGGCGGGTGGGGCTCGGTCCGGGTGGAGGAGGGCGTGGCGGGCGGGGGGCAGCTGGGGGGAGGCAGGCTGGGAGCGATGCCCTGAGGGGAGGAGTAACCCTCTGCAGGAGACAAGGAGGGAGAGTGACTTCCAGACATGCACCGTCTCTCCAGAGAGAAACCCGCCTTTATACGGTATGAACCAACTTCATCTACACACATCTAACTGTTAGCCTCAAGCTAATGCTAGCGGCCCTTTAGGAGGAGGTGCCAAACCCAACTGGATGACCCATGACTACGAGCCTGGAGAGGAGGCTTCGTTACAGAGAGACAGAAACCTCCCTTAGAGCGGGACTCCTCCTACACAACCTCCCTTAGAGCAGGACTCCTCCTACACAACCTCCCTTAGAGCGGGACTCCTCCTACACAACCTCCCTTAGAGCGGGACTCCTCCTACACAACCTCCCTTAGAGCGGGACTCCTCCTACACAACCTCCCTTAGAGCGGGACTCCTCCTACACAACCTCCCTTAGAGCGGGACTCCTCCTACACAACCTCCCTTAGAGCGGGACTCCTCCTACACAACCTCCCTTAGAGCGGGACTCCTCCTACACAACCTCCCTTAGAGCGGGACTCCTCCTACACAACCTCCCTTAGAGCGGGACTCCTCCTACACATTGGAGAATATGTCAGTTTCAAAAATAAACTTCAAAAGGGAAATGACAAGCTGTCACAGCCTTAGTTCAACACATCTCGGTGCGATGTGAGAGTTAAAGGCCGAGACGTTCAACAGACCATCAAAGGAAGAGCATGTTGTCATAGAAACCCGAGAAACATTCTAGCAGATATTCTAGTTTCATCCATCTCCAATCTGCCTCCCTCTCACCTGTCTTGATGCTGTGCGTGCACCCAGTGCATCCCGCGCTGAAAGAGCACCCCCTGCTGGCGACGGGGGGTACGGCACGGTAGGCGTAGCCGCCGATCCGGCACGCCTCGCCGTAGCAGGGCGAGCCCACGGACCCGCAGCAGGTGGGGCGGGCCGGACCCGGGTTGTGAGGCGAGCGCGGATCCGGCGGCTCGGACCCGCTCACCCGGTCGGGGCGGAGGGACGAGGGGCCGAAGCCCAGGGCCCGGGAGGCCAGGCGGGCCGCCGGGGGCCCGGCGTGCGGGGGGTGGGCTATGTGCACGTAGTAGCCGGAGAAGCAGCGCTCCGCCGTACACAGGCAGGGGTGGGGGCTGAGGGTCAGCGCCGGGTGGGGGTGAGGACGGGCCGCCGGGCACTCCCGCTTCAGGGGGGCCAGGGAGGGGTCGAGCGGCCGGTCGTCCGGGTCGCCGTAGGCCCTCTGGCCCAAGAAGAAGGCCAGCGGGTGACAGTACTCCACGGCGCCCTCCGGTGGACAGCAGTAGTACGGCCTCAGCCCCGTCTCCACCTGTTCCTCCTTCACGCTCTTCAGCGGGAAGGCCGGCATGCTACGCGGCCGGTAGTCCTCGTCGGCTAGCTTGTGGTCGCGGCCGCCGCTCTCCCACTCAACTTTGGGCTCGAAGTCCGCCTTGTCCTTGCAGGCGGTGTCGTCTTCCTCTTCGACCGCAGCTTTCTTCCCCCTCTGCGAGCTCCTTTTGGCTCCGGGTTTGACTCGTGTCGGGGAGATGGTGCTGGCGGCCCGCCCCGAGGCGTCGGAGTCCGCGGTGATGGTGGCGGGGGTGATGGTGTTGGTGGTGGCGGTGGTGATGGTGGCGGTGGGAGCGGTCTTGGCTCTCTGCTTACCGGTGGCCGAAGTGCTGGTGAGCTTCAGCAGAGTGGCGGCGGTCAGGCCGGCCAGTCGTCGGGGTGCCGGGGTGTCCAGGTTCACCTGACTCACAAACGCTCCCAAATCCCCTCGGCGAGCCTTCCTCTTGACGGGCTCGGAACCCGGCGCCGGCTGGGGTCTCAGAGGCGAGGCGGCTTGAGTTGTGCCGCTTTGTGAGGTCTTGTGACATCCGGCCGCCGCCCGACTCCGGGCTGAGTCGCCCCCCGGGGGACCCGCCTCCCTCGTGGGCTCCTCCGAACGTCTCTTGGCCTGCTTGGCAGACGGATTTTGGTCAGAGCCTCTTTCCAGCAGAAGACTGTTCACCGCCTCAGCGTTCAGAGAGGCTAGGCGGCGCTTGCGCGGATCCGGAACGTTCAAAGTGACGTCTCTCGGGATGTTTGACTTCACTTTGGTTTCTGAGATGACCGTCTCTTTTGGTCTTCCTCCCCTTTTGTCTTTCCTGGATTTGGATTTGTGAGACAACTTTTGGCGGCCGTCGCCTTTGGCCATCTTCCTCCGGCGTTGGGTGCGCTGCTGTCCTTCTTCTAAGCGGGTCAGGAGGACGCGACAGTTGAGGTCCTCTTCGTCCTCTTCGCCCGCCGTCCTTCCCCGCAGCGGATAGGACTTCCTGGTCCGCTTCTCCTCCAGCTTCCGCCGTGTTCTGAGGACCGCGGCAGACTTCCGGTGTCTCTTCCTATCAGTTCCTCTCTTGGCCTCATCTTTTCCTTGTGGGATGATCTGGTCTATTTTTTTGGTCCTGCCAAATCGCAGCAAGCGCTGAGGCGGGGCCACGTCCATATTGTCACCATTTGGCCAATGGGAGCTATTGTCCCGCCCCTCAGGGCTGTGGCTCTTCCTGAGAGAAGCTTTCCTCCTGGAGTGAGTCATCACATGCTTCCCCACGAGGCCTGTGAAGAGACCACAGCCAGCAGGTCAGTCCAAAGGCTTCTCCGAGTTTCATCATAACTTCAAGACAGTGCATATATAAACATATATATACATAAACATACATATAAACATAAATATATATATATATATATATATATATATATATATATATATATATATACATATATGTATATATATATACATATACATATATATATATATATATATATATATATATATATATATATATGTATATAT
>CM051019.1:25472135-25474635 GCA_027704905.1 Muraenolepis orangiensis
ATGACCCTCTAATACACTGTTAAAATGACCCTCTAATACACTGTTAAAATGACCCTCTAATACACTGTTAAAATGACCCTCTAATACACTGTTAAAATGACCCTCTAATACACTGTTAAAATGACCCTCTAATACACTGTTAAAATGACCCTCTAATACACTGTTAAAATGACCTTCTAATACACTGTCAAAATGACCCTCTAATACACTGTTAAAATGACCCTCTAATACACTGTCAAAATGACCCTCTAATACACTGTCAAAATGACCCTCTAATACACTGTCAAAATGACCCTCTAATACACTGTTAAAATGACCCTCTAATACACTGTCAAAATGACCCTCTAATACACTGTTAAAATGACCCTCTAATACACTGTTAAAATGACCCTCTAATACACTGTCAAAATGACCCTCTAATACACTGTTAAAATGACCCTCTAATACACTGTTAAAATGACCCTCTAATACACTGTCAAAATGACCCTCTAATACACTGTTAAAATGACCCTCTAATACACTGTTAAAATGACCCTATAATACACTGTCAAAATGACCCTCTAATACAGGTCACTGTCAGGTATCGTGAGGCTGAACCAGGCTCAGCATTCTGTAGTTGTGGTCAGATCACCTCTTGAACCTGGAAGAAGAACAGCTTTTACACCACAAATTGTCAACTATTTCTCAGAAAGACACCAATTAGTATTATTAGTATTCTAGCTAGCTTTAACCAGTGCTAACTCCCAGAGAAAATAAATATTCAAAATAAGATCTTATATTTCTCCTTGACAAAACTGAGCTTAATTTAAGATCAGTGTCTTCTAAGAAATAGTCTTATTCTTGTCTCATCCCAATCCCAATTCAAGATCAATGATTTCTCTCACTGAACTGATCTTTATTCTGTCTGATATAATCAGCTCTTGAGATATCAGTAAGACCCAGACGAAAACTGGATTGGCTTATCCATTTCTCAAACTGGTCTTAGATTGATCTGTTCTTCTGCTCCTTCATTCTCCTCAGGTTTAGGACCCCAGGTCAGACTTCAGTCATCTCTGAATAAGAGCTGATTTATTTCTGATAAAGATGGTAAAGATCACTAGTTCCACAAAGTCTCCTTCTGCTGCTTCTAAGGTCTGGGTTCAACATGTCCTCATATGACCTCACTAACACCCCATCACCACCAAACTACATATGTACTGTTTATATATATATATATATAAATATATACAAAATATATGTATATATACATATATTTATATATATTAAGATACATATATATACTATATATATTTGGATTGTTTCAGGTGTGGGCAGCAGCTCAGTCTGTTTAGGACTGAGGAGGGTTGCTGGTTCAGTACGGAGTGAGAACTGCTACTTTGTTATAAGGTGCCAGTTGGCCTCCTGGTCACTGCCTCGGTGCCCTTGAGCAAGGCACCAGCCCCTCCCCTGCTCCCCTGTATATCCAATAGCTGATACCCACTGTTCCTCATACTAGGATGGGTTCACTGAGAGGACATGAGACCAGGAAAGAGGACTCAGACTCTAGGTTTAGATTCACAATTAGATTGATTTTTGTGTAAAGGAAATGAACAGGCCAACATACTTTTGAATCCTTCTCCTGTTTCTAACTATATTGTAAGGATGTAGCCTATCCCAGATCTAGATTATATAGTATATATATATTATTATATAGAGGCGTGTGTTCTCCAATGTGTCATCTGACTGGAAGAGGCAGAACATTCAACATACTATACTTATCCTATATACTATATTATTATACTATACTTCATCATATTATACATCTATAATGTTTCTCCTTTGAATACAAAACATTGACAGATATTAAGATACCCGACATCAACGCCAAGGCCTCAGGTAACGGATAGAGACAGACAGCCTGTCAACGCCAAGGCCTCAGGTAACAGATAGAGACAGACAGCCTGTCAACGCCAAGGCCTCAGGTAACGGATAGACACACAGACAGCCTGTCAACGCCAAGGCCTCAGGTAACGGATAGAGACAGACAGCCTGTCAACGC
Source organism: Muraenolepis orangiensis (assembly GCA_027704905.1). Classification (NCBI taxonomy): domain Eukaryota; kingdom Metazoa; phylum Chordata; class Actinopteri; order Gadiformes; family Muraenolepididae; genus Muraenolepis; species Muraenolepis orangiensis. The sequence goes on from CM051019.1 coordinate 25,474,174, forward strand.
CAAGGCCTCAGGTAACGGATAGAGACAGACAGCCTGTCAACGCCAAGGCCTCAGGTAACGGATAGACACACAGACAGCCTATCAACGCCAAGGCCTCAGGTAACGGATAGAGACAGACAGCCTATCAACGCCAAGGCCTCAGGTAACGGATAGAGACAGACAGCCTGTCAACGCCAAGGCCTCAGGTAACGGATAGAGACAGACAGCCTGTCAACGTGGGTCTGGTCAATAAGTGTCAACAAATACAACATTCATTTAAACGACTGCAAGGGATGCAAAGGAAGATGGTGAACGGACTGCATTCATACAGCGCTTTCCTAACCAGTGGCCACTCAAAGAGCTTTACAGGTCAAGCCTCACACCCACCCAGTCATCCACCCAGTCATCCACCCAGTCATCCACCCAGTCATCCACCGAGAGTCAGCCATCAAGGAGACAGCCAGTACGAGCTCAAGGACACCT
>CM051019.1:25479635-25482135 GCA_027704905.1 Muraenolepis orangiensis
TTGATGGTGACAGGGTTTTGTCAGTGTGAGTAAAGCAAAGTGAAGTGAAGACATCAGAAGCTCTAGTGGGACAGTAGAAAGCCTCCTGGTTCTGGGACAGGTCTCTCTTCACCAGGTCATACTAACAGACCCATGAAGAGACAGAGCTGAGTCTCCAGAACTCAGCCTAAAGAGCACCGTGAGAGAGAGAGAGAGAGAGAGAGAGAGAGAGAGAGAGGAGAGAGAGAGAGAGGAGAGAGAGAGAGGGGGGGGGGGGAGAGGAGAGAGAGAGAGAGAGAGAGAGAGAGAGAGAGAGAGAGAGAGAGAGAGAGAGAGAGAGAGAGAGAGAGAGGAGAGAGAGAGAGGGAGAGGGGGGGGGGGGGGAGAGAGAGAGAGAGAGAGAGAGAGAGAGAGGAGAGAGAGAGAGAGAGAGAGAGAGGGGGGGGGGGGAGAGAGAGAGAGAGAGAGAGAGAGAGAGAGAGAGAGAGAGAGAGAAGAGAGAGAGAGAGAGGAGAGAGAGAGAGAGAGAGAGAGAGAGAGAGAGAGATAGGAGAGAGAGAGAGAGAGAGGGGGAGGAGAGAGAGAGAGATAGGAGAGAGAGAAGGTGGGAGGAGAACAACAAGTGGCCATGGATAATTGAATGTTTCCACATGTGAGATGGGAGAATCACAAGGAGCAGGTCAGGGTGGGTTTGTCCCTGGGTCGGAGAGAGCTGCCCCCCCTAAAAAGATGTAATCCTTACACCTTACTCGCAGTAGTTTGTATTTTTATTAAGTATTCCTCATAAAGTGTAACAGAAAATACATTATTAATACATTAGCTCAAACCTAAGACCAAAAGCATGGCAGACAGGAAGAGTCACCAGAAGGAAGGAGAACACGATGTTCCACATCGACCTAAATGTCTTCTTCTGCTGCTTTCATTCAGGCTTAAAGTTAAGATAAAGATTAAGATAGTGATAATCAATGGAACACAGAGCCAACAAGTCAGTAGCCTGTGTTAAGTCATTGTTGTACATCATTACAGCATATTCATAATGAATATTAATGATACCCAGCACTGAGTGTTAATGAGAGTAATATTCATCGATATTAACCCCGATGCTAGCCACACCAAACCTTTAAGTAAATATCTTTAAACAATACTTATCTATACCTAAACCTGTGTTCTAACTTAACATATAAACCTTATCTTTACCTATACTAATGCCTTAATATTTATATTCTAACGCTCCGCACAGCGTAATTTCAAACCTAACCATGAGCCGAACCATTTCTCACCTTTTACGTAAATATTCACGTAAAAACGTGGGAGGAGGAGTTTGAGATCCCAGCCCCTCTGGTCAGGGCTGAGAGGTGGAGCCGTCCCAGCCCCTCTGGTCAGGGCTGAGAGGTGGAGCCGTCCCAGCCCCTCTGGTCAGGGCTGAGAGGTGGAGCCGTCCCAGCCCCTCTGGTCAGGGCTGAGAGGTGGAGCCGTCCCAGCCCCTCTGGTCAGGGCTGAGAGGTGGAGCCGTCCCAGAGTACTACAAGAAGCACAGACTAACTTCCCTTGGCCTCTCGGTTTGTTTGCCATCAATCAAGACTTCAACCGAGCTACCTGCAAAACAAATGCTGGACTTTGACTTTGACTTCGACGTGATGAATTGGTGATAATGTGAATAAGAACAGCTTCACAGAGTATGTCAGGAGGGGCTGAACTGGACTGACAGGTTGTGCCGGTCTGAAGTCGTTCTCCTCTCCTTCTGCATCACTCACCCCTCCTCCTCCGCCCTCGGACGGCTCTCCTTCGCTATTTCCCCCAGCTACAAAGCCCCTGTGGCTCGACAAACACTCGACTCTATGAAGAATAGATTTCTACAAAGCTTCCATCCCTACGAACCTTTGTACTCCACAAAGCATCTATGACTCTGTCAACTTTATACATCTACAAATCTTCAATGGCTTCTGCTCTGAAGCTAGCTGCTATGACTCTCCTGCAGAAGGCCTGTGTTTCTACGTTACTTTTACCGCTTTGGTCAAGGTGAGTTACAGTGAATTCACAACTCAGCCTCTTGCTTGTGTGTGCCCATACAGGTGGAGGCTGCCAGCCTCTCTGACAGAGCAGACAGAGCAGGGCATCTTGCTCTGTAGGAAGTGTATGGGAACGCTATGCTAGGTGCATGTCTTCAAAGCATCCATGTGTAACAGTCAGTGTCCGCACGGGGCTCGAACCGACGACCTCATGAGAGGCCACGTTCTGACATGAGAGCTAAAACCCACAGGCTCTAGCTTCACCGCTAGAACAACTAATTAGGGTCGGGGAGTGAGGTTTACCACTGAACAGCGCCCCCTGGGGAGTGAGGTTTACCACTGAACAGCGCCCCCTGCTGGGGAGTGAGGTTTACCACTGAACAGCACCCCCTGGTGGGGAGTGAGGTTTACCACTGAACAGCACCCCCTGGTGGGGAGTGAGGTTTACCACTGAACAGCGCCCCCTGGTGGGGAGTGAGGTTTACCACTGAACAGCGCCCCCTGGTGGGGAG
>CM051019.1:25487135-25542135 GCA_027704905.1 Muraenolepis orangiensis
ATCCTCTTCACCGTCCTCATCAGCGTCTTCCGCTACCAGAAGCTGAGAGACGCAGAGAAACGGGTCAACGCCCCCATCCTCCTGGACCACATCAAGGTGGCCTTGTTGGTGAGCGGGGCTTGTGTTCTCCTGTCCTTCACGCTGGGACTGCCCATCTACTTCATCCAGATCGACACCCATGACGCGCTCAACGGGAGCAGCGTCTGTCCTCCAGACTTCTTCCAATGTCATCGGAACTTCTGCCCGTTCCTCAACCGCTTCTACAAGTACCTGTTCATCGTGGCGTGCAACATCCTGCCCCTGCTGGTGGTCACGGCGACCAGCGGTCTGATCATCAGGGTTCTGCTGGGCCAGAAGAGGACGGTGGTGCCTGGCCCCTCGGGGAAGAAGAGCAAAGGGCCCACGCTTCAGAGGAGCACCGTGGCCATCCTGACGGCTATGGGGGTGTTCCAGGTGGACTGGACTCTGTACCTGGTGTTTCACCTGGTCTTCAGTCCCTCGGACGTCCCGCTGTGGGCAGACATAGAGTTCTTCATCACCACCTCCTACACCACGCTCAGTCCATACGTGTACGGGATAGGGAACAACTTGTTCTCCTACAGGACTTTAATGAAGAGGTCGTAGCGTCTTTCTTCTCAGACCGCTTTACTGGCTTTACTGATCAGGCAGAAACCTATTGTTGTAAAGTAGGATATTGTTGTATTTCTGTAACAGTGGTATCTTGGCATTAACACGGAACTTGCTAGAACAACACATCATCATATCTTAGTCATTATTTCATGAGGCTCAATGTTGATCATATGTTATGTCCACTATTTATGTAAAACACTAGCAACTGCAATTGCAATTGACCACATGATAAATGATTTATCATAATGGTATCTTCGTAGGGGGGGGTTAGCCTATTACTGTAGGTTCTAACTATTGGGCGTTGTTATCTTTAAGTTAAGTAAGGTATTTTAGGTGTTATAATGCTATCATAAATGTTCATATTCCAGAAAGCAGAACAGTGAATATCTGATCTATTGTTGACAGATAGACGGCCTCTGAACCCATGTGCTGAACCCAGGTACAAAGTTAGCTTTAATGCATTCAGTCCAGTGTGAAAACACCAGTTCTATAGTCCAAATAAAGAGACATAAAGATCTGTTTTCTGCTACACTCACTTAGAAGATCACACATACAAGAAGTAACTTACTCTGGCTAACTTACTAGCCTCTATGCAGAGTGCTTTACTTGCTGTATTATTATTATTATTATTATGTCGATTCTTAAAGTTCTTTTCGATGCTAGTAAGGCTCATGAAGAGAGTTAATATATATATAGATATAGATGTATATCTATATCTATATATATAATCCGCTTTCCCTTCCCTGTCAATGTAAAGGATAGCATTGAGTGACAGCTTCTGGTGTTTGGATGTTCCTCCATTCGACTGGACATGAACCCAGCAGGGCGGCGTGTCGCGATCAGGTCGACTCGGTTCTCATCCCAACCGACCAGCAGCTGCTGGTACGACATGTCGTTAGGAGGTTTAAAGAGGTTAGGGTCTAGTAAAGCTTTAAAACACCACTCCACTAGCCCTAACAGCTAGTCCCCTTCTCCCCCTATCTCTCTCTCTCTCTCTCTCTCTCTCCTGTCTGTCGGCGACTCCTCCCGACACGAGGCGCGTGGTCCGCTCCCCACGTGTTTACATGGCGACATACGACTATAAGTCAGCCCAGCTGCACGAAAGTGATTATTAATCCAGTTTACCGCTGGGTTATATCACACCACGCAGAGGGAAGCTCGAGCGCGCTAATAACCCTCCTCGTGCTTGTTGTTGTTGACCTGACGACAGTCGTCGGTCCATGTCGACGACTGATTAGACGACACGAGTCGTCCATCTATCTGGATTCTAGAAGGGTCCGTGGTGTGATCTAAACCTCCACCATGGGTTCGGAACCCACGGCAATGGCCGAGCACTGCACGTGGATCAGGGTGAGTCAACACTCTCTCTGTCTCCCCCCTCACACCACTTCCTCCCCGTCGGTACCTCGCGACTACACGTCTTATTATTGACTCGATTACATTTATTATCGCCGTGCCCACGTGCTTGTGTGTGTGTGTGTGTGTGTGTGTGTGTCGCCGTCTTTGTTGGACGATGACGTGTCTTGTAAAACGACATAAGTCGTTGTTATAAGTAGTTGTTTCGATCTATAGCCTCATGGCTGCCACACACACACACACACAGACAGACAGACCAGGGCCATCTTGCCAGATGTTTAGCCAGCAGTAGTGAATCCATCAAGGAGTCGACGGACAGAGAGACTATAGCGTGTCCGTTTGTTATTAATTATAATACTAGTTTATTATAACTAGTGCTGGTTAATGCTATGTACCGATAGGTAGTCTACTGGTTTGGTTCTGTGTTAACTACAGTAGTAGTTAGTGGTAACTAGTGCTGGTTAGTGCTGGTAGTAAACCCTCAGTCCCTGGTCCCCGTCGGGCCTTCAGCCGCCATGGTTGTCGTTGAGGAGACTGAGGAGGAAAAGCCACGTTAACTGCTGCTTTAATAACGACACGTCTGAACTCCGTCTTTTATATATTAAATATGATATATGATATATCCTATATCATATAGCGTTATTATATAGTTTCCTGGTTGTTTTTTGTAGATTACACAAATAACACCCGATGACAACTATGTCGCCTATGTGTCTGGTAAAGTAAAAATAACAGAGGTTTTTATTAATGTCTAAATGTAAGAAGACATCGTGCTTGTTGTTGCCGGTTCGGGGCCGGTTCCGGGCCAACCCACGGTCATCATAAACCCCAAGTGTGTTGACGCTTCGGTTTTACGACGGACTACCGTCTTAACTTTTTATTTTAATTATTTAAAAAACGTCTTAATCTTTATCGAGACGGTAAATGTCGTCCGCGGCTCGTGAACGTCGTGTCCATTGCGCCACGAAAAACTGACCGCCGGTAAATCTCCCAGAGGGAGGAAGCCCGGCGCCATTGGCCATCGAGCCCACCGCCATGGTGGACCTGTGACGTCACAGCACGAGAGCACGGATGTATGCGAGAGTGTGTGAGTGCCTGTGTGTGTGTGTGTGTGTGTGTGTGTGTGTGTGAGTGTGTAAAGTGTGAGTGTGTTACATGGGTGAGAACGTGGATGATCGTCGAAAGGTGGAAGAAGAAGAAGTGAGGAAACGGGACTGAGCGACGGTCTGAAGTCCCTGGAGGAAACTACCGAAGTGTCTTAAGGTAGTTTCGCGGTTCCGACGCGGCGCGTGACGCCGACCCGCTCCCGGAGGAGTTCTGAGCTCGCGGGAAAATAAATAAATAAATAAAACGACCCCCTCGCGATGCACTCCCGCTCTCCTCGCGCCGGCCCGGGAATCACGCGCCATTGAGGAGCGGTACCGTGCATGCGCGCGTCGCTCGCTCCACACCCGGCTCTCTAGACCAGGAGGAGGAGGAGGACGGCGGCGTGGCGTCGGCCTCCATTTGACAATTCGCGTCGAGGCTCGAAGGATCTCCGCGCGACCAGGAGCCCGACGGGCCGCTCGTCGCTCGACGGCCCGCAGCGACAACCGCTGAGAGTTCGCTCTGTCGCTTCGGTCTAACACCGCGTTACACACAGCCCGCCATTGGAGAGAGGTAGGTGCTGGCGGACCCCCCCCCCCCCCCCCCCCCCCCAACTTTATAACTTGTCAGGCCTGTGGAGAGAGAGAGAGGGAGAGAGCAAGAGTGGGAGAGGGAGAAGTGTGTGTGTTAAACTACTTTCCCCTCAGCCATTGTGTGTTTTAGTAAAGTTGTCTAACCGCGGGTCGGTGGGGGAGAGGGTGGTGTGTGGGGGGGAGGGGGGGTCGCTGGTCGTAGGGTTGCGTGGTCGAATCCCGATTAAAATAAAGTCCAGTTAACACCTGGTTTCTGGTCGCTCGGATCGTGTGACGGGCTGGATAACAACGTGCAGTAGTAACCAGTAGTAACCAGTAGTAACCGGTAGTAACCAGTAGTACTCGTTCTACCACTAGTACCGATGGTTTCAGTTTGCGTGTTGTTGTTGTTGTTATTGTTACAAGCTGTTATACATGCTGTTTTTTAAGGCACCACCTGGAATATGTATGAATTATTATGAATATGTATGAGTTATTATTATTATGAATGTGTATGAGTTATTATTATTATGAATATGTATGAGTTATTATTATTATGAATGTGAGTTATTATTATTATGAATGTGTATGAGTTATTATTATTCTATGTATGAACTCCTTTCAGGTTCTATGTGATTGTGTTATTGGTCCATGTGCTCCCCCAGTATACATCTCAAAAACAATACCATACAAATAATATATACAATAAAAATAAACAAAAGGTGAAAACAAGTGACTTAAATGATATATACATGTTTGTTTGTTTTTTCACAAAAAAAACTTGGTCCATATTGTTGTATTATGAATACATATATTGCATACTTTACAAATACATGTGCATTAGGTCACAGGTGTTGTTAAATCCAGTCCGATACTACTGACAGTTACAACTCAGTTATATTATTATTATTATTATTATTATATCGATGAACGTATTCCACAACCAAGCATCATTGGTGTGTACAGATAGTCTGGCATGTCACTTCACTAGATGTTCATTTAAGCCCGTCTGTCAACGCTGTTCATCGCCATTTTATAAAGTGAGTTTAACTTCTGTATTGTATTAACCATGTAAGAACAGAGACCACAATTAACCTCAGCCCAATCCCCTGGGTGGGTAGTACCCATATTATATGATGACATTTAATATCAACTATTTGCGACTAAAGCTTTAAGTATTCAGCTAAATGTACATAACACTGTTGCCCTTTAGGAGAGAACAGTGCGGACATGAAATGTGACAATGCCAGGGGAATCTATTTTCCTTTTTTTTTTTTTTATAAAAAGATATCTATATATTGTCCTGTCTCCTAACAGATGTCCAATGGTGAGCTGCTGTAGTGGACATCATCGAGGCCCACCCGTGACCCCTGAAGCCCCCTCTCTGTAGAACCAGGGCCTCTGCTCACCATGGACCCGCCGTGTGCAGCCACCGCCCAAGAGGGGGAGGACAGCAAAGACCCGGCTGTCGCCCCCATCGCACCCTCTCTGCCTGGGCTTCTCGTTTTAAAACCCTGCCTCTTGGACTGTGGACCCACGGAGACCCAAGCTGTCTCTATGGCCAACACCGACTCTACGCCAACCCTTCCTTCGTCGCCTGCTGAGGCCAGCCTGGCCAAGCTAGCTATAGTGTCACCTACCGACACCGCCGATGGCACCGCAGACATCGACGGAAGCCCCGCCCCCTCGGACATCGCCCCGGCTTCCGACTCTCTCCCCGGCGCCGGCCAGGCCGCCACCCCGCAGCAAGGGCAAACGACCATCGCGCCGGCGGTCTCTCTGCCATCTTCTCGAGCGCTGTCTTCCAACGGGGATTTAACCGCCGACCCGCATCCGGCGATCAACTACCCCTCTGTGCTGACTTTCAAGGGCATCAGTGTCTCGCTGGAGAACAACAGCGTTTGGAAGCAGTTCCACCGCTACGGGACGGAGATGATCCTCACCAAGGGCGGGCGGCGCATGTTCCCCTACTGCCGCTATCGCCTGTCGGGCCTGGTCCCCACCCAGAGCTACAGCCTGGTCCTGTCCATCATCCCCGCCGACCAGCACAAGTACCGCTGGAACACCAAGAGCTGGGAGGTGATCGGGGCGGCGGAGCACCAGGCCCAGGGTCTGATCCGCGCCTTCTCCCACCAGAACTCGCCCAGCCTGGGCTCGGAGTGGATGAGCATGCTGGTGTCGTTCTACAAGCTGAAGTTGACCAATAATGTGTCGGACCAACAGGGTCACATGATCCTGCACTCCATGCACCGCTACATCCCACGGCTCCACGTCATCCCGGTCCTGGACGTGGGCGGCCCCACGCCCGACCAGCCCGTCGTCATGGGGCCGGAGAGCATGACCTTCACCTTCCTACAGACCGAGTTTGTTTCTGTGACCACGTATCAAAACCCCTGGATCATCGAACTAAAGATTAATCACAATCCGTTCGCCAAGGGCTTCAGAGAGGACACCGTCCATCCCCGCCTAGCCAAGCCCAAGTTGGATGACTCTGTGGAGACTAAAGAGGCCAAATCGCCCCTCGCAAAACCTGCTGGGGACGGCAGCTCCATGGAGATCAGCAGTAGGATAACAGTCCTACCCTGGTGAGTTACGGCTTCACATGATGGGAGAGAATAGCTTGGTTTTGTAACTTCCACTGTACAGACCCAAGTAACATGGTAAAATGAACACCATGATGATGACATTCCCTGAATTAGAAAAAAACATTACGTTACACTCCAGTCATTTAGCAGACACTTTTATCCAAAGTGACTTCCAATAGTGTTTAACAAAGGAAGGTAAGAGAACAAGTCGTCACCAGAAGTCAAAGGTGCATTTCATTCATAACTAGTCTCTAAGAACTGAACCAGTGCTCAGGTAGAAGGACAATAAGCTCAGGTAGAAGGACAATAAGCTCAGGTTAAAGTACAATAAGTTCAGGTTAAAGTACAATAAGGTAAAAGTACAATAAGTTCAGGTTAAAGTACAATAAGGTAAAAGTACAATAAGTTCAGGTTAAAGTACAATAAGTTCAGGTTAAAGTACAATAAGTTCAGGTAAACAACAGAAGACAAACCACAACATCAGAGCGGTGGCTCAGCATGGTACCCATGTTGAGATGGAGGCTTGTTATGCCCTGCTTTCAAAATGCTTCTTCTTCTTTAGTACGTTCAACCCCTGGGTTTATTGGATGACGGCCCACAATGCAACGCTCACAAAGCTACAATGGAACCATTTCCTTTTGTAGTTTTCTTTGAAATGCCTTGCAGGGCAGAATAAGCCATTGTGTTGAATCACTATTGAAAATCCATTCAGCCAAGTTGCAAGACAAAATACACAGGATTGATTAAGATTCCACAATAATGTTTAATAATGTTACTTACGACAAAATGAATGCCAGGGTTGTTTATCAGGTTATTGTATGATTTATTAATGGATTGACTACTAATTCTTATCCATGCTGTTCATCAAGTTTAGTACACCCCCTTTACATGTTCTTTCATCACCAGTGACAATACCATTTTCCCCAAATTGAATTGTATATTAAGAATAAATACAGCCGTCACTCAGATGCATAGTCTTCATACTTAAGGAGACCATGGACTTTTAGTCTGGCTCTAAACTCTCCCTGTGCTTCTCCTGGAGACCTTCTCCATCACCCTCTAGCTTGTGGGGCTTCTTCTGTAGCAGGAAGGGGAGGAGGCCAGCCTGGTCCTGATGAGGTCGGACTATGGACATGGGTTCCCTGACTCTTCCTTTCCCACCCCAGCTCAAAAACTGGCTAAACAATTAGCATTCATTGCTCTATTGTTGGTATACTGGCTAGTTGATTAGCATTTGTTACTATAGTATTATTAGTAAAAATAGCATTAGCTTGGATTCTAATAACCTCTATGCCCACACCTCCTGCAGTGGAGACCAGCCCTGCAGGATGCGTCAAACAGGGCATTTCGGAGTCCTGTCACGCTGCTTGTCAGATGTTCTACCATATCCCAGTAAAGGCTGTCAAGGTTCTATTTCACCTTGAGCAGCTAGCCGTCGGTATTGGACAAACATTCAATATAGACCACTTTGTTCTCTCCCCCAGAACGATGAGTCAGTATGTGTGTCCGTACAAAGGGATGTGTTTTGCACATCTTCAAATAATCCCATGCAGGCTTCACACTGCCATGTCCAATCTCACTAAGACATGGTTCTTCATTGTCTCTCAGCTCCCCAGAGCCCACTGGCCCCACCCCTCTCTGTGCCGCACCGGAGCCCGAGGACCACGCCCAGCCCGCCCAGACCACCCAGACGGACAGAAACAGTGAGCCCGACGTGGAGGTGATGGATGTTGTCCCTACGGAGCAAAGAAGCCCCAGCCTCTCCCCTGCCCCCACCCCGCTAAAGAGGCCGCGTGGTCGACCGCGCAAGCGGCGCCTCGAGGCGTCGCCGGCAATCCCCCCACGGCCCCCACCCAGCGCCCAGACACGGTCGTCCCGGGCAGCGGAGGAATCGGACGACGAGTCGACGCCCACCGGCCTCAGGAAGAAGAAGAGGGTCAACAGGAAGTGGGGCAACTCCCGCGGCCGGGAGGCCAAATCGGGCGCCGTCGGCAGCCCGGTGCCGGCGCCGGCGCCGACTCCGGGCGCCCGGGCGGAGAGGGACGACGTGGAGGGTCTGCTGTTTGTGTCGTTCACCTCCAAGGTGAAGCACCGGGGGGCGTCGCCAGGTGTGTGCCCTGCCTCAGGGTTTAATTGAGCTAATTTATTGATTCAATGTTTTGTGTTTTTATCAACAGGAAGCTCTTGGGTTCCACGACCGGACCGCGGGGAACACCGGAGGTTCTTCAGCTCAGGAGTCTCCCCCGTCTCTCACGATGACCTCGGCTCAAACCGGTGCGTAGGAATGCCCCGTGTCTTGGAGGCCTTACTGCAGTCTTTCCTTATTAGTCATGTAGTGAGGGATTAACTGATGCTTTATCAATAGTTAAATGAGATATAGAGCCGATACCAAGCTCTTATCAACAGGAATGTTAAAAAGTAACCATTTAACCGTCAATAAATAATATCAAAAATGATATTGTCTGTGAACGCTTTGCACACGGTTAAAAAGATAAATAAAACCAAGTGTTATTCATTAGTTTGTGTTGCTAAATGATAACCTTACTCTTAAACCTTTGGTTGTAGTTTAGTACACTGTCATAATTAGTTTGTTACTTTGCCTTTAACTTTAATGAGTGATCAGTGATGACGGACTCATTACATTACATTCCAGTCATTTAGCAGACGCTTTTATCCAAAGCGTCTAGTAAGGAAGGTAAGGTTGGATAAAGGTTTTATCCAAAGGAAGGTAAGAGAACAACTCGTCACCAGAAGTCAAAAGTGCATTTCATTCCTAACAAGTCTCCAAGAACTGAACCAGTGCTCAGGTAAAAGTACAATAAGGGAAAAGTACAATAAGTTCAGGAAAAAAAATAGACTCAAACAATCAACTTAGGCGCTAGTACGCTAATAAAAAGTGATGAGGGTGCTCTAGGAGGAAGGATCCGGTAGTGTTTCCTACGTACTCTTAAGGAGTTCTCACCTTGTTGTGTGTTTGGGTCATATCCGTCCATGCTTGGGCTTCTTCCTCTCAACCCTGATTCTTTCTCTAGTGGTCAGCCCCACACTGACATTATTCCACTTTCACAAACGCCATGGCCATGACAGAGCTGTCAACATTTGTTGTCACAGTCGGCACTTTAAATGAACCGATAGCCTGTTCATCTGCTATATGCTAATCGTAACCTAGTGCTGTCATAGCAAATATCATCAGTTAGTTGTAATAAAAGCCATGGTAATAATCTGTTTTATTTTATGCCGACAAAACTCGTGAAAAAAAGAAAAAAGCGTGAAATATGAATGTGTGCATCCCCACCCCCCCCCACCCCCTGTTGCTTTAAAGGATGAGTAAACCCCCCCCCACCCCCTGTTGCTTTAAAGGATGAGTAAACCCCCCCCACCCCCTGTTGCTTTAAAGGATGAGTAAACCCCCCCCCCACCCCCTGTTGCTTTAAAGGATGAGTAAACCCCCCCCCCCCACCCCCTGTTGCTTTAAAGGATGAGTAAACCCCCCCCCCCCCACCCCCTGTTGCTTTAAAGGATGAGTAAACCCCCCCCCCCCACCCCCTGTTGCTTTAAAGGATGAGTAAACCCCCCCCCACCCCCTGTTGCTTTAAAGGATGAGTAAACCCCCCCCCCACCCCCTGTTGCTTTAAAGGATGAGTAAACCCCCCCCACCCCCTGTTGCTTTAAAGGATGAGTAAACCCCCCCACCCCCTGTTGCTTTAAAGGATGAGTAAACCCCCCCCCACCCCCTGTTGCTTTAAAGGATGAGTAAACCCCCCCCCCCCACCCCCTGTTGCTTTAAAGGATGAGTAAACCCCCCCCCCCACCCCCTGTTGCTTTAAAGGATGAGTAAACCCCCCCCCACCCCCTGTGCTTAGGAGTAACCCCCCACCCCCTGTTGCTTTAAAGGATGAGTAAACCCCCCCCCCCCCACCCCCTGTTGCTTTAAAGGATGAGTAAACCCCCCCCACCCCCTGTTGCTTTAAAGGATGAGTAAACCCCCCCACCCCCTGTTGCTTTAAAGGATGAGTAAACCCCCCCCACCCCCTGTTGCTTTAAAGGATGAGTAAACCCCCCCCACCCCCTGTTGCTTTAAAGGATGAGTAAACCCCCCCCCCCCGCACCCCCCCTGTTGCTTTAAAGGATGAGTAAACCCCCCCCCACCCCCTGTTGCTTTAAAGGATGAGTAAACCCCCCCCACCCCCTGTTGCTTTAAAGGATGAGTAAACCCCCCCCCACCCCCTGTTGCTTTAAAGGATGAGTAAACCCCCCCCACCCCCTGTTGCTTTAAAGGATGAGTAAACCCCCCCCCACCCCCTGTTGCTTTAAAGGATGAGTAAACCCCCCCCACCCCCTGTTGCTTTAAAGGATGAGTAAACCCCCCCCACCCCCTGTTGCTTTAAAGGATGAGTAAACCCCCCCCACCCCCTGTTGCTTTAAAGGATGAGTAAACCCCCCCCACCCCCTGTTGCTTTAAAGGATGAGTAAACCCCCCCCACCCCCTGTTGCTTTAAAGGATGAGTAAACCCCCCCCCACCCCCTGTTGCTTTAAAGGATGAGTAAACCCCCCCCACCCCCTGTTGCTTTAAAGGATGAGTAAACCCCCCCCACCCCCTGTTGCTTTAAAGGATGAGTAAACCCCCCCCCCCACCCCCTGTTGCTTTAAAGGATGAGTAAACCCCCCCCCACCCCCTGTTGCTTTAAAGGATGAGTAAACCCCCCCCCACCCCCTGTTGCTTTAAAGGATGAGTAAACCCCCCCCACCCCCTGTTGCTTTAAAGGATGAGTAAACCCCCCCCACCCCCTGTTGCTTTAAAGGATGAGTAAACCCCCCCCACCCCCTGTTGCTTTAAAGGATGAGTAAACCCCCCCCCACCCCCTGTTGCTTTAAAGGATGAGTAAACCCCCCCCACCCCCTGTTGCTTTAAAGGATGAGTAAACCCCCCCCACCCCCTGTTGCTTTAAAGGATGAGTAAACCCCCCCCACCCCCTGTTGCTTTAAAGGATGAGTAAACCCCCCCCCACCCCCTGTTGCTTTAAAGGATGAGTAAACCCCCCCCACCCCCTGTTGCTTTAAAGGATGAGTAAACCCCCCCCACCCCCTGTTGCTTTAAAGGATGAGTAAACCCCCCCCCCCACCCCCTGTTGCTTTAAAGGATGAGTAAACCCCCCCCCACCCCCTGTTGCTTTAAAGGATGAGTAAACCCCCCCCCCACCCCCTGTTGCTTTAAAGGATGAGTAAACCCCCCCCCACCCCCTGTTGCTTTAAAGGATGAGTAATTGCAGTAATTGGTGGCCCGCCAGCAATAATATTTGGCCCGGAAGATTATTTGGAGAATAAAAATAAATGATTATTTTGAGATTGTTTTTAAATATATATTTTCAATATCGGACTGACAGTCGCACATATATATAAGGCTATTATGTCCGAATCTACCTAATAATAATAATAATAATAATATCTACCTCCAACTAGGGCTGCAACGATTAGTCGACATAATCGACGACGTCGATCATAAAAACTCGCCGACGCGGAATTTTAGCGTCGATGCGTTGTATAAAAACAATCAGAGAGCCGGTAACGTTAATTCAAAACTGCGCAAATGTTCATTTGTAACTGCAATTAGTGATGTCGGTCGCGAACGAGCCGGCTCTTTTTAGTGAACGACGGGAGCCGGCTCGCACCCGCGAACGAGCCGTTATTGATTTGTTGCGGGTGCTCTGCGTACATGCAGTGACTGAATGTCACGCGCCTGCTGTGCATCACGTGAGGATAGATAAGGAGGAGGGGCGGCGCGTGCTCAGTGCTGGTTGCTAACAGAGCGAGAGGAGAACACACGGGAAGTGTCCGTTTGCGTCGCGCATATAAGATGAGTGAAAGTAGGAAAAGAAGCAGCATTTGGCTGCATTTTAACAATTGTGCAAACACAAAGGCAGAATGCAGAATTGTCAACATGAAGCTCTCATATAGAGCAGGGTCCACAAACCACCTCCACAGGCTCTTTCTTTATACTGAAATAGAGCCCTGCTGTTTTGTTAGGGCTTTTTGTTTAAATACAAATGTCAAATATACAAAAATACAGTAGTGGTTCTACAAGCAGGTCAGGTCATTCATTGGGTGGTATCAGAGTTACAAGGGTCTGGAAATGCAATGAAAACTATTGGCCACAGCAAATCATTTATATTACAATTTTTACTTTTGAATACTTCAGTACAAATGATGTATTGAATAATTTAAGTGATATATGTGTACACATATAAATAATTAGTCAAAATAGGGCAACATTTGATTGAATTATAAAAGGTATACGTGGTAAAATAGAGCCAAATGAGCCGGCTCACTCAAAAGAGCCGGAATTCCCATCACTAACTGCAATGCACTACAGGAAGTGCTGGGGGCAGTATACTTTCCATTGTCTGCCATGACTTGAGAAAGTGAGGTAAAACATGCACTGGAGCCTGGAAAAGGAGCCGCGCCCACAGGAAGCAGAGATGGAGGGTGTGACAGAAATAATCGTTAGATTAGTCGACTAATCGAAAAAATAATCGACAGATTAGTCGACTACCAAAATAATCGTTTGTTGCAGCCCTACCTCCAACTGAAGAATGCTTATTGTACTTATATCCATGTTGAGAGTGACTGATACACTGAATGTTACATTGGACCTCATGCCCAAGTTTGACTGAGTTCTAGGCTTTTTCTTTTTTTTGTTTATAGTCGACTAGTAGTTTACATCGGGTTACCAGTCAAGGAGATGAGTGTCCAGGAACAGCCCTAGTCAGTGCTGTTGCAATAGGGGAGTCCCCAGAGACGAGACCTAGCCTGCAGGGGGTCCTGCTATATGACCTGCTAGAGCTCAGACGGGTCATCCACCCACACCTCGAAGAGGTCTGGGTGGTGGAGGCACCACACAGACACTCACTCCAGTGTTTGGGCAAAAGCATCTGCTAAATGACCGTAATGTACAAGCACTCCTCTTTTAACACCAATAACCAAAGGGCAAAGTAGACAGAACCCCTCATGAAATGTTCAGCCGTTATTGGTTAAATGATCAGTTTTATTTGTAATTAGTGTTGTAGTCGGGCCGCTGCTGGCCTCATGCTGATCGGTCCGCTTGGTTTGAACAGTTGCCCTAAATGATAAATCATACACACTTGGCATAAACAGAAAGTATTTCAAATGCTTGACTGTCATCCAAATGTGATATTATGATATAATTATAAATTCATTAAATGTGTGAGGCCAATGGTTAATACTGTCATATTGTCTCGGTTTGCATGATCACAACATATAAACTTTTCACAAGCAATGGAATCGTTTTCATTTTTGTCCGTTACTCTACAGCTGGTGCTGCTTTTAGTGTTTTGATGACACTCATGATGGTGATTGAATGACCCAGCTCTTCACCCAGCCAGATTCTAAACCCAAACAGAAGGCAATGACGTTCTAAGTACATTCAAGTCCTTCTTGATTTGAACACTTCAAAGGGGTAACGGGAGCACTCAAGCTCTTTACCTCACAGGAGTGGCTGAGCAGAAGCCATAGTGTTGTAGTAGCAGCAGCAGCAGAAAGGCTTGAGCTGAATGCTAAGCCTAGTGTCTGTTTCCATTGGCAGTTGGTGGATCTGCGTTTGTCTCGCGGACCGGGAAGACCAGCGACCTGACCAAGATTAAAGGCTGGAGGGACAAGTTCATCAAGCGCAGCAAAGAATCCTCAGCTTCTTCTAAACAAGATGGTAGCTTCTGTTTCCTTTTTGTGCGCTCCAAATATTAGCTTCTACTGTGTCCCCAAATGACCGGGTTGTTTTGTTTCCCAGCCTCCTTCTGAGAGAACCGCCCGCCGTACCAGTCAAGCACAGCGGTTTCCAAGTAGTCCCAGATAGACCTCTTGAGTCTTTGTTCTGTTTCCCCCTCCGACAGGACCGCCCAAGGACCTGTCTGCCTTCTGCAGCAACATGCTGGACGAGTACTTGGAGAGCGAAGCGCAGCAGATCAGCGAGCGGGCCGCGGCCTTCTCCGCCACCCTGGAGGGCACGGTGTCCTACCAGCTGCCCCAGAAGAGCTCCAGCTACGTGAAGACGCTGGACAGCGTGCTGAAGCACCGCAGCCCGGCGACCCTCAAGGCCCCCACGCCCGCCAAAAGACCCGGTCCCCTGGACCACAAACCGCTTCTCTATTCGGCACTCACCTCCCCAGCTCCTCCTCTGGCCCTGGACAAACTAGGGCCCCCCAAGGTCGTATCCCCCAAGGCCGTATCTCCCAAGGCCAAATCCCCCAAGGCCAAATCCCCCAAGGCCAAATCCCCCAGACCCAAGGCGGCAGCTCCCAAAGGGCTGCTCCCTGTGAGTCAAAGTATGGAGAAGGCGTCGCCGATCTCCCTGTGGTTCCCGGCAGACCAAAGCCCAGAGGGACCCACGTCTCAGGGGTAAGGACGCCTCCTGGTTTGTTGGTCGGGAGGGGGGGGGTTTCCAAGTTGTATTTATTTTGTTCTTCTATGTCCCTTCTGTATAGTTATTATGTATTGCGTTGCTTTGACATGGCACCACATACCGTCCATAGAGATCTCAAGACTCGAGTTGTTAGACACAGAACTAAATCCTACCGAAAAGAAAGAAGGCCACAGCGACCTTGGAGGAGCTCCGGTTAACCCCGTAGGTCTGAACTCGTTTGTCCAGCAGGTCTCAGTGGAGCAGCTCCGGAGCGGGCCAGAAGCAGGGCTGGGGTCAGCTCCAGGTCAATCTGCAGAACAAAGGCCAGAACAAGCTGCATACCAGAATGCTGAGCATGGAGGAGATGTCTGAGAACGAGGGCATAGGCAGAAGCAGCCTGACCCCGGACAGACTGCGCTTTGCTCTGTCTGCGCTGCTCACCGCCACGGTAAGGAGGCGCTGATGTTGACGTGAGGCGCTCCTTGTTCACATGTACGCCTTTCTCTGGATCGCTGACATTACTATTTTTTTAATTATATATTTTTAACGCAAATTAACGTAAATGTAAACTTCATTCCAATCTGTTCCTTTCTCTGTCCTGTCCTTGGTAGTTTTGTGGTCGCTACAATTTTAATTTGTATTACTTTGATTCTTCTTTTTTTATATACATATATCATTTTATTTGTTACTTTTCAAGATTCAAGATTCAAGATAACTTTATTTATCCCGAGGGAAATTAAGGTCACTTACCTTCCCTTACCTTACCTTACCTTCACTTACGTTTTTCTGAGCAAAAAGGTCTCAGGGAGTTCTTGGTATTGCCCAATTCATCGATAATAAGATTAATATTAAGCAGACAACTGCATTAATAATCTGGTACAACATTTAGTCTGCAACAAAGTGAACATAAACAGCTTGCCTGTAAATAGTTTGCAAAGAAACATCTCATGCAAATGACTGTTACAACAAGTAGACCATTTAAGAAACAGAATAACAAAGTGCCAAAGTGAACAATCCTTTTCCCATTCTTAGCTGTAAAATGACATTGAAACTGTAAACTTGGTGGACGTTCAGCTCCGCTGTGTTTGCAGGACTGTTTGAAATGTCCAACTATTTGACGGCACTTTGCTAAAGCATCAAACCCACGGTCACGTCGTCTGTCAGTCGTCTAATGTGCACTATCCAGGGCATCTGCTCAAAGGAAGGTTCTTTGCTGCCGCAATCATATTGCGAGGAGCGCGATGTGTTAAAGTGAAGTTGGGCCCAGCGCTCCGCGGTGCGTCTCCTCCTCGTCCTGTTGGCTTCACACGCTCTCGGGTCATTCACAGGTGTGCATGCGTGCTGGAAACACCGAGGGAGGAGCCTCTAAACTGGATACCATGATTCATTTGAGTAAAAAAAAGAAATAGTGCGCGTTAAAGTCTCGAGATTAATCACATGCATTAACTTTGACAGCCCTAATGTATCAATATATATATATCAAATTGATACGATAAATTGACTTTGGATACAGTTAAATGTCAATTATGATATGCATCCAATTTGGCAGGCACAAAAATACACCCAACTGTAAGTATAAGCCGCTCAAGTCCACCTTCCGTGTGTCCAGATGAACCCCAAGAAGCAGTGGGCCGGGGCCCGGTACCGGGCGGCCCCGGGGCCGGACTGCGGCCAGGCCTTCTGCAGGCTGGGCTGCGTGTGCTCCAGCCTGGCCCGGCTCAACAGAGGCCCGCTGCACTGCCGCCGGCCGGACTGCATGCTGGGCTGCGACTGTTTCAAACGGAAGATCACCAAGCAGCTCCTGGGGGTCGAGGAGACGGAGCCCACGGAGACCACGGCCCACCCCTCGTACTGTAAGACCCCTTTGTCCTCACACGCCGGTGGTGGTTCTTTCACCTTTGTCTTTCGCCCTCCTCAATGTGTGGTAAACTGCCGGTATTTCATGTTTCATATTTCACGAGCAATGGCATAATTGAGATGCTTGGCCGTTACCCTACAGCCGGTGCTCCTCTTAGTATCTCTGGGTGATTAAAGGACCCAGCGCTCCTCCCAGCCGTGCAGACGCTCAACCCAAACAGAAGGCAATGAAAGTTCTGAGTCCAATTTGCCCACAGAGTTGTGCTGTGGTACTAGTATTGAATGGGCTCGTATTTGATTCCCTTTTTAAGCGAAGTGGTTTGATTCCCCTCCTTGGTCGTGCTGCTGGTGTTACACTCCCTAATGCCCCCCCCCCCGATCTGTCCTTGTTCAGCGGTGATGAGCCTTCAGCACGAGGTCCAGCCGAGTCCCGGGTCCCACTGGGACAGGATCTGGCACCGGTCCCTGGCTCCCCCCGACCCGGAGCCCCTCTACACCCCCAAGGGGCTGGACCCCACGCTGCCCCCCACGCCGCCCCCTACCGGGCGCCCCGTCTACCATCAAGTCCTCCCGGTAAGAGACGGGACCCGGCGGTCTGTGGGGCCACGAGACACCTCTTAAGTTTTAGTCTCTCTAGACACCACTTAACCGTCTCACCTCTTAAGTCTTAGTGTCTCTAGACACCACTTAACCCTTAAGTCTTAGTCTCACCTCTTAAGTCTTAGTGTCTCTAGACACCACTTAACCCTTAGGTCTTAGTCTCACCTCTTAAGTCTTAGTGTCTCTAGACACCACTTAACCGTCTCACCTCTTAAGTCTTAGTCTCTCTAGACACCACTTAACCCTTAAGTCTTAGTCTCACCTCTTAAGTCTTAATCTCTCTAGACACCACTTAACCCTTAAGTCTTAGTCTCACCTCTTAAGTCTTAGTGTCTCTAGACACCACTTAACCGTCTCACCTCTTAAGTCTTAGTCTCTCTACACACCACTTAACCCTTAAGTCTTAGTCTCACCTCTTAAGTCTTAGTCTCTCTAGACACCACTTAACCCTTAAGTCTTAGTCTCACCTCTTAAGTCTTAGTGTCTCTAGACACCACTTAACCGTCTCACCTCTTAAGTCTTAGTCTCTCTAGACACCACTTAACCCTTAAGTCTTAGTCTCACCTCTTAAGTCTTAGTCTCTCTAGACACCACTTAACCCGTAAGTCTTGGTCTCACCTCTTAAGTCTTAGTCTCTCTAGACACCTCTTAACCCTTAAGTCTTAGTCTCACCTCTTAAGTCTTGGTGTCTCTAGACATCACTTAACCCTTAAGTCTTAGTCTCACCTCTTAAGTCTTAGTCTCTCTAGACACCACTTAACCCTTAAGTCTTAGTCTCACCTCTTAAGTCTTAGTGTCTCTAGACACCACTTAAGTCTTCCTAACCCTTAAGGCCACCTACCTATTATTTTCTTTTATTCTTTATTTTCTTTTATTCTTTATTATTTTATACTTTTTTTTTATTCTCTCTTTTTTTTAGTACTACTACTTATCATACCAATACTACTATGTATTATTGTATCATACTGATACTACTACTGGTCATACTACTACTTATCATACCAATACTACTATGTATTATTGTATCATACTAATACTGATCATACTAGTACTACTACTTATCATACCAATACTACTATGTATTATTGTATCATACTAATACTGATCATACTAGTACTTCTACTTATTATACTAATACTACTATGTATTATTGTATCATACTGATAGGACTACTGGTCATACTACTACTGGTCATACCAATACTACTATGTATTATTGTATCATACTAGTACTACTACTGATCATACCAATACTACTACTTTTCATACTAATACTACTACTTATCATACCAATACTACTACTGGTCATACTAATACTACTACTTATTATACTAATACTACTACTGGTCATACTAATACTACTACTTATTATACTAATACTACTATTGGTCATACTAATACTACTACTTATCATACCAATACTACTACTGGTCATACTAATACTACTACTTATTATACTAATACTACTACTGGTCATACTAATACTACTACTTATTATACTAATACTACTACTGGTCATACTAATACTACTACTTATTATACCAATACTACTACTGGTCATACTAATACTACTACTTATTATACTAATACTACTACTGGTCATACTAATACTACTACTTATTATACTACTACTGGTCATACTAATACTTCTAATCATACCAATACTATGTATTATTGTATCATACCGATAGGCCTACTGGTCATACTACTACTTATTATACTAATAATACTACTGGTCATACTAATACTACTACTTATCATACCAATACTACTACTGGTCATACTAATACTACTACTTATTATACTAATACTACTATTGGTCATACTAATACTACTACTTATCATACCAATACTACTACTGGTCATACTAATACTACTACTTATTATACTAATACTACTACTGGTCATACTAATACTACTACTTATTATACTAATACTACTACTGGTCATACTAATACTACTACTTATTATACCAATACTACTACTGGTCATACTAATACTACTACTTATTATACTAATACTACTACTGGTCATACTAATACTACTACTTATTATACTACTACTGGTCATACTAATACTTCTAATCATACCAATACTATGTATTATTGTATCATACCGATAGGCCTACTGGTCATACTACTACTTATTATACTAATAATACTACTGGTCATACTAATACTACTACTTATCATACCAATACTACTACTGGTCATACTAATACTACTACTTATTACACTACTACTACTACTGGTCATACTAATACTACTACTTATTATACTAATACTACTACTGGTCATACTAATACTACTACTGGTCATACTAATACTACTACTTATCATACCAATACTACTACTGGTCATACTAATACTACTACTTATTACACTACTACTACTACTTTTCATACTAATACTACTACTTATCATACCAATACTACTACTGGTCATACTAATACTACTACTTATTATACTAATACTACTACTGGTCATACTAATACTACTACTTATTATACTAATACTACTATTGGTCATACTAATACTACTACTTATCATACCAATACTACTACTGGTCATACTAATACTACTACTTATTATACTAATACTACTACTGGTCATACTAATACTACTACTTATTATACTAATACTACTACTGGTCATACTAATACTACTACTTATTATACCAATACTACTACTGGTCATACTAATACTACTACTTATTATACTAATACTACTACTGGTCATACTAATACTACTACTTATTATACTACTACTGGTCATACTAATACTTCTAATCATACCAATACTATGTATTATTGTATCATACCGATAGGCCTACTGGTCATACTACTACTTATTATACTAATAATACTACTGGTCATACTAATACTACTACTTATCATACCAATACTACTACTGGTCATACTAATACTACTACTTATTACACTACTACTACTACTGGTCATACTAATACTACTACTTATTATACTAATACTACTACTGGTCATACTAATACTACTACTGGTCATACTAATACTACTACTTATCATACCAATACTACTACTGGTCATACTAATACTACTACTTATTACACTACTACTACTACTGGTCATACTAATACTACTACTTATTATACCAATACTACTACTGGTCATACTAATACTACTACTTATTATACTAATACTACTACTGGTCATACTAATACTACTACTTATTATACTAATACTACTACTGGTCATACTAATACTTCTAATCATACCAATACTATGTATTATTGTATCATACCGATAGGCCTACTGGTCATACTACTACTTATTATACTAATAATACTACTGGTCATACTAATACTACTACTTATTATACTAATACTACTACTGGTCATACTAATACTACTACTTATCATACCACCACTACTACTACTGGTCATACTAATACTACTACTTATTATACTAATACTACTACTGGTCATACTAACACTACTACTTATCATACCAATACTACTACTGGTCATACTAATACTACTACTTATTATACTAATACTACTACTGGTCATACTAATACTACTACTGGTCATACTAATACTACTACTTATCATACCAATACTACTACTGGTCATACTAATACTACTACTTATTACACTACTACTACTACTGGTCATACTAATACTACTACTTATTATACTAATACTACTACTGGTCATACTAATACTACTACTTATTATACTAATACTACTACTGGTCATACTAATACTACTAATCATACCAATACTATGTATTGTATCATACCGATAGGCCTACTGGTCATACTACTACTTATTATACTACTACTGGTCATACTAATACTACTACATATACCAATACTACTACTGGTCATACTAATACTACTACTTATCATACCAATACTACTACTGGTCATACTAATACTACTACTGGTCATACTAATACTACTACTGGTCATACTAATACTACTACTGGTCATACTAATACTACTACTTATTATACTAATACTACTACTGGTCATACTAATACTACTACTGGTCATACTAATACTACTAATCATACCAATACTATGTATTGTATCATACCGATAGGCCTACTGGTCATACTACTACTTATTATACTACTACTGGTCATACTAATACTACTACATATACCAATACTACTACTGGTCATACTAATACTACTACTTATTATACTAATGCTACTATGTATTATTGTATCGTACTGATAGGACTACTGATCATACTACTACTACTAAGTTTCATGCTATGCTGCATCTACTACTTATCATACTTATTCTCATAATACTACTAGGCCTACAGTCAAACTTTTATATATTGGCTTAACTATTACACCATTTTTTTTGAACCGTTTGACATTAAAATGATGAGTTTGTTTTATACCGTTTCACTAACTCAGTTCAGACTTTAAACTTTGGAACTCTGTTCAAATATTTCCAGCTGTTATCATATTGATTTCAGCTGTTCAACATTTCTATAGGTCTTAGACTTTGAGGCTTTATGTAATGTATATTTAAGGTCATTTTTCACTACAACACTCACTATCTTCTGCAGCTAAATGTATTCCTATTTCTCAATTCTACATTTGAAAACATGTATATAGTGTATCTACATCTCCAGTGTATCTTATGTATGATCCTTGTTAATTAGTATAATTTGACTACTCTTTCAGATCCAGGAGAAGGACAAGGACCCTGTGTATAAGTACCTGGAGAGCCTCATGACCTGCGCTCGCATCCGGGAGTTCAGACCCAAGGCTAAAGAGCCCACCAAAGACCTCCAGGCTCCCAGGGACCTCCAGGCTCCCAGGGACCTCCAGGCTCCCAGGGACCTCCAGGCTCCTAGGGAGCTCCAGGCTCCCAGGGACCTCCAGGCTCCCAGGGACCTCCAGGCTCCCAGGGACCTCCAGGCTCCCAGGGACCTCCAGGCCCTCAGGGACCTCCAGGCTCCGAGGGACCTCCAGGCCCAGCGGCCCGCCCTGGCCCCAGCAGTTCATACAGGGCCCAAGAAGCCAGTCATCATGCTGAAGAAGTTCCCAAACATCATATTGACCTTTGAAAACACAGGTGTGTGTGTGTGTGTGTGTGTGTGTGTGTGTGTGTGTGTGTGTGTGTGTGTGTGTGTGTGTGTGTGTGTGTGTGTGTGTGTGTGTGTGTGTGTGTGTGTGTGTGTGTGTGTGTGTGTGTGTGTGTGTGTGTGTGTGTGTGTGTGTGTGTGTGTGTGTGTGTGTGTGTGTGTGTGTGTGTGTGTGTGTGTGTGTGTGTGTGTGTTCTGTAATGTCTATCGTTATGTTGGTAGTGTAAATGGCCGAGTGGCTCATTGAGACGTGTCCCTGGTTGGTTATGACCAGTAATCCAATCCCCTGGTCCACTCTCTCAGGGAAGACCTCCACCATCGACAAAGACTCACTGGACTCCACGCAGATAGAGATCCTGTCCGAATGCCACTGGGACAAAGATCGCAAGTTGATCCTGGGGGCTTTGTGTCAGGGCATGAAGCGAGGCAGCCTGGCCTCCCCCTTCTGTGTTGGGCCTTACCACATCTCCCTCATCGCCAAGGTCCTCAGGCCCAAAGCCAAGAGCTCCACCATCCGCTACAAGGTAGGTACCGCCCGGCCCACAAACCCACCAAGAGGCCTGCTATGGTTAACCACATCACAGCCGGGGGGAAATAGAGGCCCTTTTTAATAACAAAATAATAATAAGACCTGTTCATGAGATGTTTTGGACACATATAGTTATATACATATATAACTATATATAACTATATATAACTTTGGACACATATAGTGTTTATACTAGTTTTGTTTAGTTAGTTGTTGTTATTTAGGTTTTAGCTTTTAGGTATTGTGTATTGTGTGCATTTATTCCCCGTTTCAACTGTTGCACCTTAATTTCCCTCGGGATAAATAAAGTTATCTTGAATACTGTTTGTTGTTTGTTGTGCATTTCAGTCAAGTGTATACGGGGATTTCCTCATTCATAAAAGCTTGTCCCTTCCAAGATGCGTATCTGTAAGCTGAAGGCAGCCAGCGAGGATGATGAGGATGAAGACGAGGACACCTCGGACGATGACGAGGCCGATATGAACGGCTCGGACGACGGTGAAATATGCAGTGGCTCTGAGGAGGAGGAGGAGGAGGAGGAGGAGGAGGAGGCAGGGGTGGAGCAGGAAGCAGCGGAGCACCAGCAGCGCTCCTCGGGGATGGGTGTGACTCCTTTCCTGAGCGGTGTGTGTCCTGCAGGGATCCTCCTGGCCAAGAAGAAGCCCTCTGGGAGCTCTGTGGGTCTTGTCCAGGTCAGCCACCGGCGGGTCTTGCTGGGGGCTGGGTGTTCGGGTGGATCAGGCAGCTTGGTGTTTGTTTACCGTTTTAAACAAAGTGCAGTGAACAAATGTTTCCATTGGAGCATGCGGACGTTCATGCGGATGAATGAGTGAATTTGTGAACACACCCCGTCCAACCCCCACACACCCACATGCACTGTAGACACACAAAACTTTCTATATTATTATTATATTTGAAAATAGAGTATAATGGCGCATGTGTTTGTATGTAGACTGATGGCTGACTGGTGTCCTGTTAGCTCCTTTATCAGTGGAATATGACCTGAAGGTTTAATAGAGGAGTAGCGGTTAAGTTGTATTGTTAACCCTACAGGTGAACGGCAAGTCGTACCCCCGGGCCTGTCTGATGCTGGGCAGCGTGGGCTCGCTGCATCCGGCCAACCGCCTGGCAGCCTACGTCACGGGCCGCCTGCAGGCCACCGACCGGTCCAGGAAACCTCCAGAGTCCAGTCCGCCAGAGTCCAGTCCTCCAGGGTCCAGTCCCACGGAAAGCACTCGCCCCACTCAGGGTCTGAAGACTCTGCCAAAGATTAAAACCCAAGCAGGTATGTTCCTGGGTCCTTTTGATGTGTTGGTCCATTGTTAGGTAGCCCGGCCCAAGAGCTCCTGGAAGGCTGGAGGACTCGGGCCAACAAAATCCATCAATCTATCCGTGTCTATTATATTAGTGGTGGATAAACTGGTTCCAATATTACAGTTAATTAAAATCAATACTTTTATTATTTGTCTCAAAGCAAACCTAATAATTATTACATAAACACATTAAGAAACACACAAACTGATCCACTTGGACTATTCCTGGTGACGTCACCGACCCTACAAACACCTTACAGCTGTTGGCGTCTTCTTGTAGTTATTTCCTCTTGATGTTGATTGTCATGTGTTTCCGTAGGTACGGAGAGCGATGGCAGCCCCTCCCCCGCCCCTCAGCCCGTCCAGAGCTTGGCGACGGCGGTCTGGCGTGGGGCCATGGTTCCCTCCTGCAGCACCTCCTACTCCTCCCCCGTGTCCATCACCGTGTCCCGTTGCCTCAAAGAACCCAGCTTCCTGGCCGAAAGCGGGACCTACTCCTTCAGGATCTGCCCGCCTGTGGCCAACCAGGGCCCCGCGGGGACCAACGGTAACACCCGGCCCCCGGGCGCGGTCACCCTCCCCGGGGGCTTCACCCTCATCCAGCTCCCCAAACACGGGGCTGACGGAGCCCTCGCGCTGCCCCTCCATCCGGACTCGTCTCCGACCACCGTACAGCGCGGCCAAGCCCTGGTGAAAACGGAGGCTTCCTCCGCTCCCATCACGGCCCCCGGAAACCATGGAAACGTGGAGGACCACAGAGACGACTCCCCGAGGAGTAAACCCACCGCCCGGGTAAAGCCCGACCCGGACGGACTGCCGGACGGTGAAACGTCGGAGGAAGGTTCGGACGGGGAGGAAGCTGGAGATGTAAGCGTAAGAAAACCATATTGTCCATTTTAGTTCAGAGGTTTATTGATCCCTCTCTTGGGCTCTAGTCAGACAGGTTTATTGATCCCTCTCTTGGGCTCTAGTCAGACAGGTTTATTGATCCCTCTCTTGGGCTCTAGTCAGACAGGTTTATTGATCCCTCTCTTGGGCTCTAGTCAGACAGGTTTATTGATCCCTCTCTTGGGCTCTAGTCAGACAGGTTTATTGATCCCTCTCTTGGGCTCTAGTCAGACAGGTTTATTGATCCCTCTCTTGGGCTCTAGTCAGACAGAATGGAATGAAACACCTTTTAAATGTTAGCTTCTTTTACTTTTATGAAACCCAGTAGAACTAAAACTAACTTTGAAGTTTGTGTCCTTAGTTAATCATATTAGAAATGTTCTGAATTGAATGACACTGAATGTTATTTTTTATATATATATATGTATATGTATGTAATGTTATGTTGATATGCAGAATATATCATTAAATACTTCAAAGCATGTAGCGCTGCCCAGTCATGCATTGTGTTTAGAGTACCGTATTGGTGTTTAGAGTACCGTATTGGTGTCTAGAGTACCGTATTGGTGTTTAGAGTACCGTATTGGTGTCTAGAGTACCGTATTGGTGTCTAGAGTACCGTATTGGTGTCTAGAGTACCGTATTGGTGTCTAGAGTACCGTATTGGTGTCTAGAGTACCGTATTGGTGTTTAGAGTACCGTATTGGTGTCTAGAGTACCGTATTGGTGTCTAGAGTACCGTATTGGTGTTTAGAGTACCGTATTGGTGTTTAGAGTACCGTATTGGTGTCTAGAGTACCGTATTGGTGTCTAGAGTACCGTATTGGTGTCTAGAGTACCGTATTGGTGTCTAGAGTACCGTATTGGTGTTTAGAGTACCGTATTGGTGTCTAGAGTACCGTATTGGTGTCTAGAGTACCGTATTGGTGTTTAGAGTACCGTATTGGTGTCTAGAGTACCGTATTGGTGTCTAGAGTACCGTATTGGTGTCTAGAGTACCGTATTGGTGTTTAGAGTACCGTATTGGTGTCTAGAGTACCGTATTGGTGTTTAGAGTACCGTATTGGTGTTTAGAGTACCGTATTGGTGTCTAGAGTACCATATTGGTGTCTAGAGTACCGTATTGGTGTCGAGTACCGTATTGGTGTCTAGAGTACCGTATTGGTGTCTAGAGTACCGTATTGGTGTCTAGAGTACCGTATTGGTGTCTAGAGTACCGTATTGGTGTCTAGAGTACCGTATTGGTGTCTAGAGTACCGTATTGGTGTTTAGAGTACCGTATTGGTGTCTAGAGTACCGTATTGGTGTCTAGAGTACCGTATTGGTGTCTAGAGTACCGTATTGGTGTTTAGAGTACCGTATTGGTGTCTAGAGTACCGTATTGGTGTCTAGAGTACCGTATTGGTGTCTAGAGTACCGTATTGGTGTCTAGAGTACCGTATTGGTGTCTAGAGTATTTTCCAGGTTTGGCTGTGGAGCCGTGGGTCCTGTGACTTACACTCCGAAGAGTTGTGTTCTTTTTCTGACTGCGTTCAAACTACGGCCAAGAGATCAAATCATCTCACATGATGCTACTCAAACAATCAAATCATCTCACATGATGCTACTCAAACAATCAAATCATCTCACATGATGCTACTCAAACAATCAAATCATCTCACATGATGCTACTCAAACAATCAAATCATCTCACATGATGCTACTCAAACAATCAAATCATCTCACATGATGCTACTCAAACAATCAAATCATCTCACATGATGCTACTCAAACAATCAAATCATCTCACATGATGCTACTCAAACAATCAAATCATCTCACATGATGCTACTCAAACAATCAAATCATCTCACATGATGCTACTCAAACAATCAAATCATCTCACATGATGCTACTCAAACAATCAAATCATCTCACATGATGCTACTCAAACAATCAAATCATCTCACATGATGCTACTCAAACAATCAAATCATCTCACATGATGCTACTCAAACAATCAAATCATCTCACATGATGCTACTCAAACAATCAAATCATCTCACATGATGCTACTCAAACAATCAAATCATCTCACATGATGCTACTCAAACAATCAAATCATCTCACATGATGCTACTCAAACAATCAAATCATCTCACATGATGCTACTCAAACAATCAAATCGCTGCAGTCAGTAAGCGAGAGAACACACACACATATAGTCATTTCACATGAAGTGCTCTAAACTCAGACCGGTAGACGGTGTAAACTCCTCCATGTTGGTTCTTCAGTTCAAACCCAGAACGTCTCATTAGTTCCGTGGTGATTAGTCAAAGCCTTAATGTGAATCTTTAGATCAATCAATAAAAGAAGCGTTCTAGGAGCCCAATATGATAGATCTGTGTTTACAGATTGCTTTCGGCAATTTTTTTGGCATTTCTGCTTCACACGCATTGCATTATGGCCTCATATTGATCTCATATTGATCTCATATTGATCTCATATTGACCAGGGCCGCTCAGAGCCTCCCTGCTGTCAACGGAGCGTCTGGTGTGTGTGTGCAGCTACGTCTTGGCATTGTAAATGCCACTTATACTCCGCTGCGACTTATAGTTCAGAAAATACGGTACTCTAGTACTCTGTGAAATGTGGGTGGTGTATTTG
Source organism: Muraenolepis orangiensis (assembly GCA_027704905.1). Lineage (NCBI taxonomy): Eukaryota > Metazoa > Chordata > Actinopteri > Gadiformes > Muraenolepididae > Muraenolepis > Muraenolepis orangiensis. The sequence continues at coordinate 25,514,699 of CM051019.1, forward strand.
TTGAACATTTGAGTTAGTATTTCTTCACCCTAATAGTTCTCCTAAGTGTTCTCCTAATAACAGAACTGTTCTTAACCGTTGATTAAGAAAAGCTCCTCATTTAGAAAAGAGGAAAGTTGCTGATTTGCCTCTACCTGGAACTATTTCCTCCAGGATGATGATGATGGCTCTGGGGAGACGGAGGAGGAGGAGGAGGAGGAGGAGGAGGAGAAGAAGAAGAAGAAGAAGAAGGAGAAGAAGGAGGAGGAGGAGGAGGAGGAGTGTGTAGATGTAGATACCCTGGAAGATATGGCCGGCACCATCCAGAGACTGAGGGCCAACTATCTCCTGTCCTGCAGCACATGGTGTGTGTGTGTGTGTGTGTGTGTGTGTGTGTGTGTGTGTGTGTGTGTGTGTGTGTGTGTGTGTGTGTGTGTGTGTGTGTGTGTGTGTGTGTGTGTGTGTGTGTGTGTGTGTGTGTGTGTGTGTGTGTGTGTGTGTGTGTGTGTGTGTGTGTGTGTGTGTGTGTGTGTGTGTGTGTGTGTGTGTGTGTTCATTAATCTAAGCTCTGCTGTGTATTAATTGTTGTCCTTCTAGTGATTCCAGTGAGGAGTCGGGATCATCAATGAACTCCAAGCCAAAGGTCGGTCCTCTCTAACATCCTCGCTCGTTGATCTCATTTCCCTCTGAGTTTTAAGAGCCAATTATATTATGATGCAACCGCATGTACTGAACTGAACCGGGATCCACCAACCCAAGGAATTGACTGATCAGTGTGTCAAGCTCTACCTAATACATGGGACCACACTACGTCCTACATAAATGAATCATACCAGTCTTATAGTGGGGGCAGGAGCTCAGTCTGTTGGGACTTGGCTTGGGAACCGGAAGGTCGCCGGTTCAAGTCCCCCAAACACCTGGGCACTGCCTCAGTGCCCTTGAGCAAGGTAGTGGTAACTCTAAGGGGGTTTCTTAAGCCTTTGGTGTTAGCATAGCATGATGTTTCCCCCTAACGTGACTCCAGAGCGTTAAGGCCTGTAATGCTAGCTTGTTTAGCGTCCAGCGTAAACAATCGTATCAACGGCCACGCCCTTTGCTTTTACTCATTATCTGTTACAAACGGCCCGAAGGCGATTCATCCCGCCATTCGTCCCATCGACCCACCGCTCTGGCGGACGCAATCCCCGCTTGACAAGGAGGAGGAGGAGGATGTGGAGGAGGTGGACGTGGAGGGAGAGCTGGATGACCCGGCCAGGAGCCACAAGAAGAGTCAACACAAGGTGCTGGAGAGGCTGCGGCGCTTGGAGCAGCGCGGCCTCTTCACCAAGCTCCAGACCATCCTCCGCATCGACCCCAAGGCTCCCAAGCTCCGCCTCCTATTGCAGGTACGCCACTTAAGTCTTCCTCCCAGTCTGATCCTCCCAGGCCTGGGAGGTTCAGAAAGGGGAGACCATCCTATCACAAGATGGGGATTTTAAAAAAGGGGAAAAGATGGGTGGAGAAAAAAAGTGATTGATGGTTTTAGGGAATAAGCAGTGGTTTGTGTGATCAACTACCTAACTACTAACTAACTAACAAACTACCAGGTTGGAACCCCAAATGCTTCCCTGGAGACTTTGTGCACCAAGATGAAGGATGAGCAGAGTTTGGTCTGGTCACTGATGACCGTGATAAGAGCCTTCATTGTGTGTTCCAGGCTCAGACTGAGATCCGAACCCTCGTGGATACCTCCAAGCATCTGGAACAGCAGAAGAAGAGGCTGTTGGAGCTGCAGAACCACTACGTCAGGAAGGTCTCCTTTCTGGCTGGTAGGAATCTTGAGTTTTACGTTCCTTACATTTCAACACCTTCCTAAATATACGGTTTGCTTTCTGGTTCGTGTTTCATTAATACTCGGCAGAATAACGGATGGATCAAATGTTTTTGGGAGAATCTGCCGACTACTAGTCTGGATTGGTCACTGAACAAAACCAACTTGAAAACCTGAATTGGGGCTGAACCATTAATTGCATTTGCCATTAAATCGCGATATGACAAAACCGCAATTTTCTAATGGAAAAAGTTGCGATTAACTGTGACCTGCGGGGGGGGGGGGGTCAGGGGTCAGGGAGGGAAGCAGGGGTCAGGGAGGGAAGCAGGGGTCAGGGAGGGGCAGAAGGTCCGTTGGGTGAGCCCATACGTCCAGACCGCAGCTACACAAGACAGAAGGTCGAAGCGCAGCTGAAAACAAGGTTTTCTCTGCTACAACAGACATGAGGTCGAGCCTCATGGCGGAACCTTATCAGAGTCAAAGGTTCCTCACAGAGGAACCTTATCAGAGTCTAAGGTTCCTCTGTGAGGCTCGACCTCACAGCGGAACCTTATCGGAGTCTAAGGTTCCTCTGTGAGGCTCGACCTCACAGAGGAACCTTATCGGAGTCTAAGGTTCCTCTGTGAGGCTCGACCTCACAGAAGAACCTTATCGGAGTCTAAGGTTCCTCTGTGAGGCTCGACCTCACAGCGGACAGTGGACATCACACGGGACACGTTTTGCAGGCTGATAAACGCCAGGCCCACGGCTCTGCTCTTGGTGCATTTGTTTTAAAAAGTAAAGTTCATGTTTATATTACCTAAATATTGACAAAGATACAGGCACATATTTCCCTGCTTTGTTACTGACTGGAGATCAGTTAGATGTTGTATGTATTTATTAATTAATTTAAAGACTAATGAGTAAATACTGAGTGGTTGAATCCTCTAATGGTCTCATGTCCTCACAGTGAGACGAGTTCCTCTCATGTAACCCATCCTAGTATGAGGAGCAGTGGGTATCAGCTGTTGGATATACAGGGAGCAGGCGAGGGGCTGGTGCCTTGCTCAAGGGCACTGAGGCAGTGACCAGGTGTTTCGGTAGGGGACTTGAACCGGAGACCTTCCGGTTCCCAAGCCAAGTCCTAACAGACTGAGCTACTACCGCCCCGATATATATATCTATATCTATATATCATTCCATTCATTTAGCAGATGCTTTTATCCAAGGCGACAAAAGGTGTGTTGTTAAATAATTCAGAAGATAAAGATCTTAAAAATAAATGCACATTAAATCAAACTCGCAATATTTGTCAAAGAACATGGCACTTTTATTATTTTCCTAAATGGTTCAGCCCAAATCTGAATACTAACGAATGGAACGTCCCCTCAACAGGAAAGCCAGAAGACCTCATCAGACACAAGCTGAAAGAGGTCTATGAACGCAAGCGCTCGCTGATGGCTCAGAAGAAGAGCCTCTCCTCTATCAACAAAGCTCTCCAGCTCAAGGTCCAGGGCCCGACCAGGCTAACGTTCACACCTCAAGGGACCCCGGTGGCCCCTGCTCCCTCCCCTTCCTTCATCCCTTCCTTCATCCCTCCCCAACTCCCGGGCCCCAAGGCCCCAGAACCCCTCACTCCCTCGCGGGTCATCGCTCCGTGCCTGGCCAGAGGCGGCCGGCCTCGACCACACCCCGAGGAGCCGCCTCGATCCGCCGGCCGCTCGCCGGAAGTCCCGAGCAACGCCCCCGGGAAGACGCTCCAGGAGACGACACCTCCCGTGGCTACGCCCTCATCCGGGAGGGAAGAAGGACCGCAGCCACCGGCCGGACCCCCGGCCGGACCCCCGGCCGGACCCCCGGCCGGACCCCCGGCCGTGACTCTTCCTCTAATTCGCACCAAGGCTGGAAGGATCATCCTCCCTTCGTGCCTGAAGCCACGTGAGTGTTTATCCTACGGGTTTATCCCAAGTCCTGATTGGCTGCACTGTAACCTGAATAAACCATACATGTGGTTTGATCATCATTTGCTTTTGTCTCCTGACAGTTGGGCAAGGATTCTACACCATCACCTTCATGGAACCCGAGGAGGAGAAGGGGGATGAGGCTCATTCCGACCCAGACTCCTCCTCGGGCCCTAAGCCGTCAAAGGACGGAGTGGCCGGAGAGGAGCCTAACTCGTCCTCCGCCCCGAGTCCCGCGGGTCTCAGAAGCTCCATGTCCCCCCTGGTGGAGATCGCCCGGCTCAACAAGTCCATCACCTCGGCGGCCGCCGGCAAGCCACTGCTTCTCCGGAACGACGGCACGGGCGAGAACAGCGGAACCTCCCGCTTGAGCTTCTGCTCCCGTAACCTTGCGTACGTCCCGCCGGCGCAGGAACCCACGGAGCCCGGTCTGTCCGTACAACGTCGCAGGCGGGGCAGACCTCGTAAACATCCCCTGGTAACACCCGCCAATCAAAATACAGACGACGCCGTCACGGAGGAGATGGTGGAAACCCCGGCAGCGGGAGGAGGAGGAGGAGGAGAAGAAGAAGGAGCAGGAGGAGAAGAAGGAGGAGAAGAAGGAGCAGGAGGAGGAGCAGCAGGAGGAGGAGGAGCAGGAGACCAAACGGGAGAAGTGGAAGAGAGCCCAGTTCTGATCAAAAGGGCCAGAGGACGGCCTCGGAAGAAGCGCTCCCTGGAGGACGATAAGGAGGCCGAAGGCAGTCCCGGGGCCAAGCAACCTGTGTGTACCCAGAGCCCCCCCCCAGAGGGGCGGGGCAGTACCCCGGGGCGGGGCCGACTCGCCCCGGGGTACTGCCCCCCCCCAGAGGGGCGGGGCAGTACCCCCCCAGAGGGGCGGGGCCGACACACCAGGAAGTCATTGAAGAGTCCGGAGGAAGCCAAGCCCCCGCGGGCCGCCGGCAGCCCGGAGGCGGAGGGGGAGCAGAGCGGCGGGAAGCGACCCCTGACCCGCGGCGCTCTTGGGAAGGATTTCCCCAGCGCTAAACGGATGTCTTGGATGGACGTGGAGAAGGAGCTGGGACTGGAATAGACGGGTTTTAAATGTTTTTGTTGTTGCGCCTCTATGCAAGGCTGTCGCACCGAAGCCCCGCCCCTCGTCTAGACCGGCTCTCTCTCCGGTCTCTCTCCGGTCTCTCTCCTTACCCGGCGTGCCGCTCACTCGTCGGTATGTCTGCGGACTCAAACCGCAGAGAACGAAGACCTAATAGAAACACTAAGCGGACGTGCGTGGGGGAACCCAAAGGACCCGAGGGTTCTGTTAGAAGCCAATGGCGTTGGTGTCATTCCGTCTTTGAGCTCCAGACGCTGCGCTGGGTACCGTGTTGGTGATCCAAGGAAACTCACACCTACGGCCCCACATTGGGGCTCAGAACTAACCACTGCTTTCTCCTGATTATTATTTCCTTATTAATTAATTATTATTATTAACCCACTCGTGGTCGGTTACCAGACGGCCTTCAGGTGATTCAAGGTGGGGCCGACGGTCTTTGATGAAACTGGCACACCACTAAACGGTCCAATTAAGATGACTGTTGACAAGTGATTTGATTTTAACAACATCTAGTAATTGTATGAGGCTTTATTTTTGTGTGTGTGTGTGTGTGTGTGTGTGTGTGTGTGTGTGTGTGTGTGTGTGTGTGTGTGTGTGTGTGTGTGTGTGTGTGTGTGTGTGTGTGTGTGTGTGTGTGTGTGTGTGTGTGTGTGTGTGTGTGTGTGTGTGTGGTGTGTGTGTGTGTGTGTGTGTGTGTGTGTGTGTGTGTGTGTGTGTGTGTGTGTGTGTGTGTGTGTGTCCCAATCATGAATTAGTAGTGTTACTTTATGAGATCAGCTGATATCTGTGCTGGCGGTGAAGCGTTTAGTTTCTCTCTCTCTCCCATGTGATTAGGAGTTGAGGGACCTTGTATCTTCCAATCGATGTGTAATCAATACTTCCTGTTAATAATGTTATATCTTTAGTTGACGCCGTATGTCTTGCAGTGCATCAGAATGAACAAGGTTCTCGATGTGCGTACCATGAAATATTTGTAAATAACTTTATTTTCATTTATTTGTGTTTTTTTTTCTATATATTAGTTTTTTATCCTTATTAGTCACGCCGAGGTGCTGACAGGATGACGTGGCCTTGGAAATCAATCAATAAAATGGATGCTTTAATTAGTCTGCTCCGAGCCTCTGTGTATTAGACCGTGGTTCTGGATATCAAGACTAAATGCTTAAAATGATTCAAAGTGGATCCAGTCGAGTTCCCATTAGGACCTCGCTGTGTGCCTTAGAGTAGATTAGATTACATTACATTAGAGTAGATTACATTACATTAGAGTAGATTACATTACATTAGATTCTAATGTGTTGTCATTTCACAGCACAGTGAGTTCAGTCATCTAACCAGAGTGTAATTGTTAGTTAAGTTCATGGTTAAATAAGATGTAACAACAGTTGGTATAAAATAACTAACTATACAATATTCTTAGATATAAGATATAATTATAGAGTAGGTATGAGATATGTGCAGAGTTATAAGTTTATATATACAAGTTATATATACAGGTAGTGAGCAGGGGTATGCAGTTATATCAACAGTTCTAGATGAATATATATATACGGTAAGTACAGTAAAGATGCACATGGCTATCATACAGGTATGTAATCAATACATATGTAAACTAGGGAGTTAGGGAGTTATGATTATTACAGTGCAAGGCAGACCAGGACATTGATGGTGAATAAGATATAGTCAAACACTTACTTACGTGTGTGTGTATATATATATTACATTACATTATATATATATATATATACCTATTATTATGCTCCTATCCCACACATACTCTAAGTAATCTCATAATACCTGTAGACTGTCTTAGCAATAGTAAACTGTCAATTCTAAATGGTTTTCTCTGTACTGTAGTTGTGAAATGACAATACATCAGAATCGAATCTAATATTCTAATAGTGGCTCATGCAGCCTCTTCTCTGAGGTCGGCCTCTTCTCTGAGGTTGGCCTCTTCTCTGAGGTCGGCCTCCAGTAGCAGCAGCCTCTACCGCGGGCTCCCATTGGAGATGAAGCCCGTCCCTAATCAATGACTATCGAGCAGTGATTGATCTAATCATGGAGGAGTCACACTTCCTTATCGTCTGTTTCTTTAAAGTCAAGTCACGATAAGACTATTTAAATGTAACCGGTGACCTCTCGATGATCTACAGCTGAGAGGATGGGTTTTAATATCGCACGTGTTCAAAGAGTTCGATCCGGGACGGAAAGCAGGATAGAAGTTGCCTAACCCCCGAGGAGGAGGAGGAGGAGTTGATGGATGGTCCTCAGCATCTCTCCTTAGTGGTCGTTAGGTTCAGTCCTAAATGTGCTTGGTTCTCCAGGTGAACGTATCGATCCGAGGAGGTGAACGTATCGATCCGAGGAGGACCGTCGGGAGGTGAGCAGTATTTTTTTTTTTGTTATGCAGGTATTGCATGCAATATTTAGATAAAAAATATTTATTTTTATAGTATTGTGTTTTAGTGATTCATGGGGAGTATTGGGAATATTTATTGTAAATACTAAATGTTCTAAAACATGTTATAAGCCAATTATAAAAGTATATTTTTGCATAGGATTTGATTTGATTGGCAGCTCAATAAACAGCTGACACGGTTATTGGTAGGCTATATGCTATAGGCTATAGGCTAGGCCACATCAAACACCCAATATGATAACCGTTCATAACTACACACCAAATCACCTGGCGATCAATAAAGAACACTCACTCATCACATTACATAATCCATTCATTCAATCTCATACTTTACTATATTTTACTGCTACTATATGGGACTTTCTGGACCCATCAGTTACTGCTCTGTACTGATGAGGCTGCTTCACTACTGGCACTTTAACATGACTTTAAATGCTTTATGCACAATTCAAAACATAATAATATATACATACAAATCAAGTCACTTTTGTTCTTTTTATGTTCATTTTGTGTATAGTATTTTTATAGTATTAGAGAGAGAGAGAGAGAGCGCGCGCGCAGGGATTGGAAGTTTAAAACGACCACATAGCATCATCATTGTTAGGCACTATTATGCATATTTAATACATTCCAAAACGCTCCTATGGTTCTCAGCTGTGGTCCTTTGTGTGACGTCATGTCACGTGTGATGGTGTCCAGTCCGACATTACAACTCTCTTCGTTCCGTTTCCCCTCGACTAGAGCCCATATATTGATCGACTGAAGAACCAAAACAAAGAACCGATAGAACGATCATATTGATCCGTGCGCCCCCTACATTTCACTCGGGGAAGTGTGTGTGTGTGCGTGTGCCTGTCTGTCTGTCTGTCTGTGTGTGTGTGTGTGTGTGTGTGTGTGTGTGTGTTTAATGTGTTTCCTTGTAGTTTGGAGTAACCACAAGCCACCCTCCATACTAAAATTATATATATATATAGTTATATCTAAACATCTGACCTTTGACCTATTGGTAATCTATTGCTTTGTATCTCTCCTGTCTCTATTGAACACTATCTCTCTCTCTCACTGCCCTGCTAGCTCTCTATGCAAATCGTTGTTAATCACCCTGAGTGTGTGTGTGTGTGTGTGTGTGTGTGTGTGCGTGTGCGTCTCTCTGTGTCTGTGTGTGTGTGTGTGTGTGTCTCTGTGTGTGTGTGTGTCTGTGTGTGTGTGTGTGTGTGTGTGTGTCTGTGTCTGTGTGTGTGTCTCTGTGTGTGTGTGTGTGTGTGTGTGTGTGTGTGTCAGGCAATGGCATAAAGAGCAAGAAGCAAACACAGTGGCCACTGGCTAGCATAGTGTAGCCACTGGCTAGCATAGTGTAGCCACTGGCTAGCATAGTGTAGCCACTGGCTAGCATAGCGTAGCCTCGCCGATGCTAGCCAGTGCCTCAGCTCTCCATCATTGCTTTTGGGAAACATATTATAAAATAAAAATATAAAAATAGATGTATTGCAGTTGTAAATGTAATATAGATCCGCATTGTTTTACCGGCTTTAGGGAGACGCTCCTGTCTGCATATTGGCGATAGTACAATAATGCTATGCTATGCATAGCATAGCTAGGATAGATACGTATGCATAGATGCATAGATAGGCCTGCATATTATTTATAAACTGTACATATTTTCTCTTCTTCTTGTTCTTCTTCTTTTTTTGTTTGTTCTACACAGGAAGACCATCACAGCCTTCTCCCCTGGTGAGAGGGGCCCCTGACCCTGACCCTGACCCCTGACCCTGACCCTGACCCCTGACCCTGACCCTGGCCCTGACCCCTGACCCCTGACCCCTGGCTCATCACGGTTAGTTGAGGCTTTAGGTTTTTGCTGCTCTGTGTCGTGTGTTTCCCCACCGGCTGAACCATCACACATGGAGGTCCGTGGGGTCGGTGGACCTCCTGTTGTGGACCAACAGGTGAGGCTGCTTCAACCAGCCTCTAATCAGTCTGACTGGGGCCAGGTGAGGCTGCTTCAACCAGCCTCTAATCAGTCTGACTGGGGCCAGGTGAGGCTGCTTCAACCAGCCTCTAATCAGTCTGACTGGGGCCAGGTGAGACTGCTTCAACCAGACTCTAATCAGTCTGACTGAGGCCAGGTGAGGCTGCTTCAACCAGACTCTAATCAGTCTGACTCAGGCCAGGTGAGGCTGCTTCAACCAGACTCTAATCAGTCTGACTGGGGCCAGGTGAGGCTGCTTCAACCAGACTCTAATCAGTCTGACTGGGGCCAGGTGAGGCTGCTTCAACCAGACTCTAATCAGTCTGACTGGGGCCAGGTGAGGCTGCTTCAACCAGACTCTAATCAGTCTGACTGGGGCCAGGTGAGGCTGCTTCAACCAGACTCTAGGTAAAACATCTGTATGTCTTTTTAGTTGATTTGGTTCACTGCTACATGATTCAGCGTCCTGCCCCCCCCCCCCATCCTGCTAGCTTGGCTAATCCTAGCCCTGCTAATCAGAGCCGATTAAAGACTTCAGACTCTGTTAAGTGGATGAGCATACGCCGGTTGCCATAACGACAGAGGTCAAAGTTCCACACAGCGAATGCAGACTTGATAAAGTATTCAGCTGCTGCTACACAAACACCGTGTGTGTGTGTGTGTGTGTGTGTGTGTGTGTGTGTGTGTGTGTGTGTGTGTGTGTGTGTGTGTGTGTGTGTGTGTGTGTGTGTGTGTGTGTGTGTGTGTGTGTGTGGTGTGTGTGTGTGTGTGTGTGTGTGTGTGTGTGTGAGATTAGGCCTGCCACCCTTCTCATGTCTCTTGTTTGATGAAGCTGAGGAACATCCTTCATCAGGTTATCTTTGATGAGGAGAGAGACTCATGTCTTCTGCTCCTCAGACAGCAGGGCTCCTGGAGAGCTGGGAGTATAGAGTCTATACCCTCTATACTCTATACTCTATACTATATCCCCTCTATACTCTATACTATATACCCTCTATACTCTATACTCTATACTCTATACTCTATACTCTATACTATATACCCTCTATACTATATACCATATACCCTCTATACTCTATACTATATACCCTCTATACTCTATACTATATACCCTCTATACTATATACCATATACCCTCTATACTCTATACTATATACCCTCTATACTATATACCATATACCCTCTATACTCTATACTATATACCCTCTATACTCTATACTCTATACTCTATACTATATACCCTCTATACTCTATACTATATACCCTCTATACTCTATACTATATACCCTCTATACTATATACTATATACCCTCTATACTCTATACTATATACCCTCTATACTATATACCCTCTATACTCTATACTATATACTATATACCCTCTATACTCTATACTATATACACCCAAGGACACCTTACAGAGCATATATGCTACAGTAAAATTAAAATTATAAAAATATAAAAAAGTAAAAACAGTGGACTTCACAAAGTGTCCGCAGGGTTTAAAACAAGACAAACAACAGGAAGTAAAATGAAGAAAGGAAGAAAGATGGTACCGTTCATAAGGGATAAGCCAGTTTAAACAGATGGGTTTTTAGTTGGGTTTTGTAGGTTGTTATAGAATCAGACTGTGGGATGTGTAGTGGCAGGGAGTTCCAGAGTCTGGGAGCCGAGCAACTGAAAGCTCGAGCACCCATGGTGCTGAGGCGTGAGCTGGGGACGGTGAGAAGTCCAACGGAGGAAGAGCGGAGGGTGCGGGAGGGGGTGTACTCCTGAAGGAGGTCAGTGATGTAGATGGGGGTTAGATTGTGGAGAGCTTTGTAGGTGAGTAAGAGGTTTTTATAGTCAATCCGGTAGCGCACAGGAAGCCAGTGTAGTTGAATGAGAACGGGGGTGATGTGGTCAGATGAGTTAGTGCGGGTGATGATCCGGGCAGCAGAGTTCTGAATTATTTGCAGTCTGTTGAGGAGTTTGATGGGAAGGCCAGTCAGAAGTGCATTGCAGTAATCAATCCGGGACGTGACAAATGAGTGGACCAGGATTTCAGTGCTGGATTGGGACAGAGATGAGCGGACTCTAGAGATGTTCCGAAGATGGAAGAAGGCAGTGCGAGTGATGTTTTTAATGTGTGGTACAAATGAGAGGGAGCCGTCCAGAATGACACCGAGGCTTTTTACTTGGGAAGAGAATGGTATGGGGAAGCCGTCGATGATGATGTTTGGAGCTGGGTTGTTTTGTGACTTGGTGAGGGTGGATTTGGAGCCGATGAGCAGGGCCTCAGTTTTGCTAGCGTTGAGCTTGAGGAAATTCCTGCTCATCCAGCTCCTGATGTCCTCTAGACAGGTGGTGAGGGAGGTGGGGGGCAGGGCAGTGGAGGGTTTGGAGGAAATGTAGACCTGTGTCGTCGGCGTAGCAGTGAAAGTGAACCCCATGGTGACGGAGGATTTTGCCCAGGGGGAGGAGATATGTGATGAATAGGAGTGGACCCAGTACTGACCCCTGGGGGACACCCAGTGCAACAGAACACCCTGACTTTTGGTTCCCGAGTTGTACAAACTGTTGTCTGTCAGTGAGGTATGATGTGAACCAGGAGAGTGCAACACCAGTGATCCCAATGCCAGCCAGGCGGTCCAGGAGTAGTGGGTGGGAAATGGTGTCGAATGCAGCGCTGAGGTCGAGGAGGATGAGGATGGTGAGAAGTCCAGAGTCCGCTGCACGGAGGAGGTCGTCAGTGATTTTAACCAGAGCCGTTTCAGTGCTGTGTTTTTGGCGGAAACCGGATTGAAAGGGTTCATGGAGGTTATTTATTTCCAGGTGGGACTGAAGCTGTGCGGCAACCACCCTCTCAAGGGTCTTGGAGATGAAGGGTAGGTTGGAGATGGGCCTGTAGTGGTTCAGATCGGCTGGGTCAGTACCGGGTTTTTTGAGGATGGGAGTGATTGCAGCCAGTTTGAGGGTGGGGGTACAATTCCAGAGGTGAGGGATGAGTTAATTATGTCAGTGACCATGGGTGTTATGGCTGGTAGACAAGCCTTGACCAGGGTGGTGGGAAGAGGATCAAGCTGACAGGTGGTGGTTTTGGCTTTACGGATGAGCTCTGAGATGGTGTATTCCGATGCTGGGGTGAAGTTGGAGAGGGAGCTGATGAGTTGTTGGCCAGTGGTAACCATCCAGGGTGGATCACTTGAGGAGGTGCATGATGAGGCCAGCTGTAGGTGAATGGTGTTAATTTTAGAATGAAAAAATTGCAGAAATCGATCTGTGGAGATGTCTGGAGGGCGGGTTTGAGGAGGCTGAAGTAGGTGTCTGACTGTGGAGAAGAGAACTCTGTTGTTACCAGTGCTGATGAGGTTGGAGTAATAGGAGGATTTGGCATTGGAAAGTGCGTTTTTATAGTGATGAAGGTGATCTGAGTACATTTGGGTGTGAACTGAGAGTCCGGTGTTTTTGCACAGCCGCTCCAGTCGGCGGCCTGTGGCTTTGAGCTGACGGAGCTCAGAGGTAAACCAGGGGGCGGAGTGGGTGAATGAGACTTTGCGAGTTTTCAAGGGAGCCAGGGCAGTGAGGGAGGAGGAGAGACAGTTATTGTAGTGATTCACCAGGTCAGCAGTGTGGGAGGATGGGGGAGGATTGGGGTAGGAGTTAATCAGGGTGGTGAGATCTGTGGGGTTAATATGTTTAATGTTTCTGAAGGTGATGGACCGTTGTTCTTTGGCTTTAGAAAGGGGGGCATGGATTTAAACAATTACAGCTTTATGGTCAGAAATGGGGAACTCTGTGACAGCAAGGTTAGTGGGAGTGATGCCAGTGCAGCAGAGTAAGTCCAGTGTGTGCCCTTTGTTGTCTCTCTATACTCTATACTATATACCCTCTATACTATATACTATATACTATATACCCTCTATACTATATACTATATACCCTCTATACTCTATACTATATACTCTATACTATATACCATATACCCTATATACTATATACCCTCTATACTCTATACTATATACCCTCTATACTCTATACCAGGGGTTCCCAACCTTTTTCACCCAGAGCCCCCCCAAATGACTCCTGTTGGAATTTGCGCCCCCCCCCCCCCCCCCCCGGACTTTGCCTTTGCTTTTAAAAGTGCACATTCAAAAGAGGCCTCGGTGGCCTTCTGTACATCGCTGCCAGCCCTAACAAACTGTTGTTTCTTTATGAAAAAGTCCCGATCACGCCCGACCGTTTCTGGGTGCATGGTCTGTTGGTGTCTCTTCATTTTGCAGGGTTTCATGCTGTCGTTGGCTAGCTTCTCTCTGCATATCACACACTCTGGGCGGGTTTTGTCCGTTCCCTCCATGAAACCTAAGTTAAGATAGCTCTCTAGGTAGGTCCTCATTTTCTTTTTGATTGCAGATGAGCTGTCATCTCCTTTACGTTTTTCAGACATTTTTAGACAAAATATTCACCTTATGAAGTTGGTCGCTAGCTAGCAAGCACAGCAAACTGTTACTACCACGGAAGCTGACACAGTAACGTCAATGTTGGCGCGAATCGGAGGAGTATCAGATTAATTTGTAGAATTTTTATTAAAATTAATTAATCAATAAATTTCTATATTTTATTGTAATGTAGAGACAAGGCTTTTAGCGACAATCATGTATTGCGTTACAATTATATGTAAAAAAAAAAATAAAAATAAAAATAAAAAAATCGAAATATGATATTAGGCCTCAAATCATCTGAGGCCTGGCGCCCCCCCTGCGATCTTTGGCGCCCCCCCAAGGGGGGCGCGCCCCCCAGGTTGGGAACCACTGCTCTATACTATATACTCTATACTATATACCATATACCCTATATACTATATAACCTCTATACTCTATACTATATACCCTCTATACTCTATACTATATACTCTCTATACTCTATACTATATACCCTCTATACTATATACCCTCTATACTCTATACTATATACTCTATACTATATACCATATACCCTATATACTATATACCCTCTATACTCTATACTATATACCCTCTATACTCTATACTATATACCCTCTATACTCTATACTATATACTCTATACTACATACCATATACCTTCTATACTCTATATACTATATACCCTCTATACTATATACTATATACCCTCTATACTATATACCATATACCCTCTATACTATACCCTCTATACTCTATACTATATACCCTCTATACTCTATACTCTATACTATATACCATATACCCTATATACTATATACCCTCTATACTCTATACTATATACCCTCTATACTATATACCCTCTATACTCTATACTCTATACTATATACCCTCTATACTCTATACTATATACTATATACCCTCTATACTCTATACTATATACCCTCTATACTCTATACTATATACCCTCTATACTCTATACTATATACCCTCTATACTCTATACCATATACCCTCTATACTCTATACTATATACTATATACCCTCTATACTCTATACTATATACCCTCTATACTCTATACTATATACCCTCTATACTATATACTATATACCCTCTATACTCTATACTATATACCCTCTATACTCTATACTATATACCCTCTATACTCTATACGATATACTATATACCCTATATACTATATACCCTCTATACTCTTTACTATATACCCTCTATACTCTATACTATATACCATATACCCTATATACTATATACCCTCTATACTCTATACTATATACCCTCTATACTCTATACTATATACTCTATACTATATACCCTCTATACTCTATACTATATACCCTCTATACTCTATACTATATACCCTCTATACTCTATACTCTATACTATATACCCTCTATACTCTATACTATATACCCTCTATACTCTATACTCTATACTATATACCCTCTATACCATATACCCTCTATACTCTATACTATATACTATATACCCTCTATACTCTATACTATATACCCTCTATACTCTATACTATATACTATATACCCTCTATACTCTATACTATATACCCTCTATACTCTATACTATATACCCTCTATACTATATACTATATACCCTCTATACTCTATACTATATACCCTCTATACTCTATACTATATACTATATACCCTATATACTATATACCCTCTATACTCTATACTATATACCCTCTATACTCTATACTCTATACTATATACCAGGGATATTCAACTGGTGGCCCGCGGGCCAAATCCGGCCCGCGGGGAGCTTTCTCGTGGCCCCTGGAACACACTCCATATTGTGAAAAAAAGAAATTAAATGTTTTTTTTTAAATAAATGTCATATGTTCGCAATTATGTTATCCGAATTAAATGAGTCCAAATTATTTCTCCCTCAATAGTTCTTAAAAGGCAATCTTGCATTGGACTGATCAGCGTGTAATTATCGCGACATCGTGTCAATCTCATTACTCTCATTACTGATCCAAAATGAGCGGAGAGAAACGGCGGAAAATTGACGGTGAAAACCGACACCTCAACCCCAAATGGACTGATGATTTTGTATTTCTTTTACCATCGCACGCCAATCCTAGACCTTTATGTTTAATATGTCAAATAACTGTTTCAGTCTGCAAGGTTGCTAATGTGAGGCGCCACTATGAGACCAAGCATGCTGCTAACTTCAATGCTGCTTACCCGCCTGGTAGCACAGCTAGACGTGGTCAAATAGAAATACTTAAATCTTCTTACACTGCATCAACCACTATTCTTACAACTGCTTATACAGCCCAGGAAAAGGCAAACTGCTGCTTCTCTACGAGTGATCGCTTTAGCCAAAAAGAGAAAGACATTCACTGATGCTGAAGTTGTGAAGGAGTGTACTCTGACACATCGGGAAGTCGAAGAGTAGAGGTACTGTTTGAGGACTGTTTTTCAGCATTAATTGCCGATCTCAAATCTACAGAGTACATCGCTGTCGATGAATCGACCGATGCAACAGATACGGCACAGCTCTCGCTGTTTGTGAGGTACTTCGATGGTGACGTTTTTAAAGAGGAGTTGTTATGCCTTTTACCACTGATAACCAGCACTACAGGTGAAGTGATTTTCGCTGCAGTTTGGAGTTTTTTTGAAGAGAAGGGTTTGGATCTAGGTAAGATCAACCTTCTCGTTACCGATAGCTGCCCGTCCATGATTGGGAAAGAAAGGGGCTTTGCATCTCGCTTATGTGCAGAGCATCCCACAGTGAACACACTGCATTGCATCATACATCAATCAGTTCTGTGTGCGAAATTGTCAGGGGAGTTGAAAGAAGCAATGGACTGTCATAAAAATTGTGAATCATATTCGCTCGACGTCAGGTCTGCAGCACCGACTACTACTACTACTACTACAATAATAATAATAACAATAATAATTAAAGCTGCGAGCAGCGTTGAGCGGGTCTGAGAAATTTGGCGCCAAATCACGCCAAAATTTGGTGAGTTTTCACATAAAAACGCGAAAAATCGCGTTTTTCCGACACCAAATTCAAAATGGCTGACTTCCTGTACGTAATTTTATATCCCTCCGAGCGTTTTTTGTTTGTCTCCACACCCTAGATATGCGTAGCGAGTTTCGTTCATTTACGTGAAAGTTAAAGTGTTGGGGAGTTAACGTTAAAAACGGAAGTGGGCGTTGCCATGGTAACGCCACATTAAGTAACATCGGATTTGATGTAGAGCTGTTCAGGGCGTCAGTGTTAACCATCGTGTGAAGTTTGGTGGCGTTCTGAGCATGTCAGTTTGAGTTATGACATCATCGTCTTCCATGGCGAGGGATCGCCTAGCATCGAGCGAAGGCAAAATTTGGCGCCAAATCACGGCTACTGTGGATAACTTTAGGTCGCCCGTGTCTCGAGACGCTACCCGACAAATTTGGAGTCTGTCGGATAAAGTCCCTAGGAGGAGTTTGTTAAAGTGCGGAGGACGAAAAGCACGATATATCGCGTTTTTCCCGACGCCGAATTCAAAATGGCCGACTTCCTGTACGTAATTTTAAATCCCTCCAAGAGCGTTTTTTGTTTGTCTCCGCACCCTAGATATGCGTGGCGAGTTTCGTTCGTTTAGAGTTTCGTTCTATATACCCTCTATACTCTATACTATATACCCTCTATACTCTATACTCTATACTATATACTATATACCCTCTATACTCTATACTATATACCCTCTATACTATATACTATATACCCTCTATACTATATACTATATACACTCTATACTCTATACTATATACTCTATACTATATACCATATACCCTATATACTATATATCCTCTATACTCATACTATATACCCTCTATACTCTATACTATGTACCCTCTATACTCATAATACTATATACCCTCTATACTCTATACTCTATACTATATACCCTCTATACTCTATACTATATACCCTCTATACTCTATACTATATACCCTCTATACTCTATACTATATACTATATACCCTCTATACTCTATACTCTATACTATATACCCTCTATACTATATACTATATACCCTCTATACTATATACTATATACCTCTCTATACTCTATACTATATACTCTATACTATATACCATATACCCTATATACTATATACCCTCTATACTCTATACTATATACCCTCTATACTCTATACTCTATACTATGTACCCTCTATACTCTATACTATATACTATATACCCTCTATACTCTATACTCTATACTATATACCCTCTATACTCTATACTATATACCCTCTATACTCTATACTATATACCCTCTATACTCTATACTGTATACCCTCTATACTCTATACTATATACTATATACCCTCTATACTCTATACTCTATACTATATTTCCTCTATACTCTATACTATATACCCTCTATACTATATACTACATACTATATACCCTCTATACTCTATACTATATACTATATACCCTCTATACTCTATACTCTATACTATATACCCTCTATACTCTATACTATATACCCTCTATACTCTATACTATATACCCTCTATACTCTATACTATATACTATATACCCTCTATACTCTATACTATATACCCTCTATACTCTATACTATATACTCTATACTATATACCCTCTATACTCTATACTATATACCCTCTATACTCTATACTATATACCCTCTATACTCTATACTATATACTCTATACTATATACCCTCTATACTCTATACTATATACCCTCTATACTCTATACTATACCCTCTATACTCTATACTCTATACTATATACCCTCTATACTTTATACCCTCTATACTATATACCCTCTATACTCTATACTATATACCCTCTATACTATATACTATATACCCTCTATACTCTATACTATATACCCTCTATACTCTATACGATATACTATATACTATATACCCTCTATACTCTATACTATATACTATATACCCTCTGTCTCACAAGCAGTCGACTGCTGTTATGCATTTGATATGACACACACACAAACACACTTTATTTATTCGGCATGTCACTCATAGTCAAATGTCATCCATTGTTCCGGCCAGCTAGCCGGTTAGGCCCCTCCCCCTCCTCTCAGTGGCCCCTCCCCCTCCCTTAACGCTGACCTTACAAAGGTCACCGCATCAAAGAGAAAAGCCCCTCCCCCCCCCCTCTGTGTGAGCAGGTAAAAGCTGAGGGAGTGTGTGAGGGGGGGGGCAGTGTGTGTGAGGGGGGGCAGTGTGTGTGAGGGGGGGGCAGTGTGTGTGAGGGGGGGGGCAGTGTGTCTGAGGAGGGGGCAGTGTGTGTGAGGGGGGGGCAGTGTGTGTGAGGGGGGGGGGGGCAGTGTGTCTGAGGGGGGGGGGGCAGTGTGTCTGAGGGGGGGGGGCAGTGTGTGTGAGGGGGGGGGGGCAGTGTGTCTGAGGAGGGGGCAGTGTGTGTGAGGGGGGGGCAGTGTGTCTGAGGAGGGGGCAGTGTGTGTGAGGGGGGGGGCAGTGTGTCTGAGGAGGGGGCAGTGTGTGTGAGGGGGGGGCAGTGTGTGTGAGGGGGGGGGCAGTGTGTGTGAGGGGGGGGCAGTGTGTGTGAGGGGGGGGCAGTGTGTGTGAGGAGGGGGCTGTGTGTGTGTGGTGTGTGTGTGTGTGTGGGGGGGGGGGGGCTGTGTGTGTGTGTGTGTGTGTGTGTGGGGGGGGGGGGGGCTGTGTGTGTGTGTGTGTGTGTGTGAGTGGGGGGGGGGGGGGGGGGGGTGGGTGTGTGTGTGTGTGTGTGTGTGTGTGTGTGTGTGTGTGTGTGTGTGTGTGTGTGTGTGTGTGTGTGTGTGTGTGTGTGTGTGTGTGTGTGTGTGTGTGTGTGTGTGTGTGTGTGTGTGTGTGTGTACAGAGTACAGAGTACAGAGACAGGTCATTAAGGAGCAGGTAGGGGTTAGACAGTACAGAGACAGGTCATTAAGGAGCAGGTAGGGGTTAGACAGTACAGAGACAGGTCATTAAGGAGCAGGTAGGGGTTAGACAGTACAGAGACAGGTCATTAAGGAGCAGGTAGGGGTTAGACAGTACAGAGACAGGTCATTAAGGAGCAGGTAGGGGTTAGACAGTACAGAGACAGGTCATTAAGGAGCAGGTAGGGGTTAGACAGTACAGAGACAGGTCATTAAGGAGCAGGTAGGGGTTAGACAGTACAGAGACAGGTCATTAAGGAGCAGGTAGGGGTTAGACAGTACAGAGACAGGTCATTAAGGAGCAGGTAGGGGTTAGACAGTACAGAGACGGGTCATTAAGGAGCAGGTAGGGGTTAGACAGTACAGAGACAGGTCATTAAGGAGCAGGTAGGGGTTAGACAGTACAGAGACAGGTCATTAAGGAGCAGGTAGGGGTTAGACAGTACAGAGACGGGTCATTAAGGAGCAGGTAGGGGTTAGACAGTACAGAGACAGGTCATTAAGGAGCAGGTAGGGGTTAGACAGTACAGAGACAGGTCATTAAGGAGCAGGTAGGGGTTAGACAGTACAGAGACAGGTCATTAAGGAGCAGGTAGGGGTTAGACAGTACAGAGACAGGTCATTAAGGAGCAGGTAGGGGTTAGACAGTACAGAGACAGGTCATTAAGGAGCAGGTAGGGGTTAGACAGTACAGAGACAGGGGAGGGGGCTGAAGGGGGCGAGGGGGGGGAGGAGGAGGAGGAGGAGGAGGGGGAGGGGGGGGGAGGAGGAGTGGGAGGGGGGAGGAGGAGGAGGAGGAGGAGGAGGAGGAAGGCCATCCCAAGGTCCACAATGAGACCATGAATTCAAATTCTAAATGAGGGTTGGCTGATCACTGATTTGTCAGTGTGTCTCAAATGGAGGAAAACAGTGTATTAGATGATCAGCTAACATGGATCATTAGAAGCATCTTATCTTATCTTTGCCAGTTGCACTGGGGAACATATGATAAATAATACATGCTATAAGAAATTAATGGCTAGATGGTTTATTTATTATTAATGTAATTATGTGTTATTTCCCAGAATTCATGACCTCTGCAGCATGAAGACGATTCTGAGAGTCGACGGCCACATTGTCCTCTGTCTAGAGTTCTCCAAGCCAGATACAGGTGTGTGTGTGTGTGTGTGTGTGTGTGTGTGTGTGTGTGTGTGTGTGTGTGTGTGTGTGTGTGTGTGTGTGTGTGTGTGTGTGTGTGGTGTGTGTGTGTGTGTGTGTGTGTGTGTGTGTGTGTGTGTGTGTGTGTGTGTGTGTGTGTGTGTGTGTGTGTGTGTGTGTGTGTGTGTGTGTGTACATAATTGTTGAGTGCATTTGTATGCATGTACACAAGCATATCTGTATGGAACTCATGTTTAGCCACATGGATGGTAGCAGTACAGCTAGCGTAGCTTCCCCGGTTAGCTGCCTACAGTCATCATGTAAAGCGTTGGGTCTCTCAGGTGTGGCGCCGCTCCCCTCGGCCAGCAGGGGGCGGCTCATCCACCTGCTGGACGCCCAGAGGGACCACGGGCTGACCCTGGACCAGCACTCCTCGTCCATCAGGGGGCGGCTCATCCACCTGCTGGACGCCCAGAGGGACCACGGGCTGACCCTGGACCAGCACTCCTCGTCCATCAGCGCCCTACGCTTCGCCGGTGGGTCTCTCTCTCTCTCTCTCTCTCTCTCTCTCTCTCTCTCTCTCTCTCTACTACTATACTACTATACTACTATTACTATACTACTACTACTATACTACTATACTACTACTACTACTACTATTACTATACTACTACTACTATACTACTATACTACTACTACTACTACTATTACTATACTACTACTATACTACTATTACTATACTACTACTACTATACTACTATACTACTATACTACTACTACTACTATACTACTATTACTATACTACTACTATACTACTATTACTATACTACTACTATACTACTATTACTATTACTATACTACTACTATACTACTATTACTATACTACTATTACTATTACTATACTACTACTATACTACTATTACTATACTACTATTACTATACTACTACTATACTACTATACTATTACTATACTACTATTACTATACTACTATTACTATACTACTATACTACTACTATACTACTACTACTACTATACTACTACTATACTACTATTACTATACTACTATTACTATACTACTACTATACTACTATACTACTATACTACTACTATTACTACTACTACTACTACTACTATACTACTATTACTATACTACTACTACTACTACTACCACTACTACCACTACTACTACTACTATACTATTACTATACTACTATACTACTACTACTGCTACTACTACTATACTACTACTACTATACTACTACTACTATACTACTACTACTATACCACTACTATACCACTACTACTACTACTACTACTACTACTACTACTACTACTACTACTACTGACTGTGTCTTTGTTGTCTCCAGCCAACAGGGTGATGTTGATCTGCTGTGGAGCGGATGAGAGCCGGTCCTTCCTCGCAGCTCTCAGGGTAAGGAACCGTGATCCGCTGGTCTTCAGCTCTCACTCACACAGCGACCTCTCAGTAAGGGCAACATATCTAGGTCATCCATGAAGGCATAGCAAGGCATTACTAGTCAATCCACATCACTGCTCATAGGAAGGCATAGCAAGACATTACTAGTCAATCCATATCATTGCCTCTATGAAAGTATAACAAGGCATTACTAGTCAATCCATATCACTGCTCATATGAAGGCATAGCAAGGCATTACTAGTCAATCAAGATTCCTGTACTTGAATCACTGAGTATCAGCTTGTTTGTCTGAAGTGTTTTAGTGCTTTTAGTCCTCAGGTTCCTCAATAAAAATAAATAATTCCAACCCTTGATGAAGGGTTTGTGAGGTTGTATTCCAGCGTTCTATCAGTTCTATCAGCTCTGCAGTCTGAGGTCTGAGGTCTGAGGTCTGAGGTCTGAGATCTTAGGTCTGAGGTCTGAAATCTGAGATCTGAGGTCTGAGGTCTGCGGTCTGAGGTCTGAGGTCTGCGGTCTGAGGTCTGAGGTCTGCGGTCTGAGGTCTGAGGTCTGAGGTCTGAGGTCTGCGGTCTGAGGTCTGAGGTCTGAGGTCTGAGGTCTGCGGTCTGAGGTCTGAGGTCTGAGGTCTGAGGTCTGCGGTCTGAGGTCTGAGGTCTGAGGTCTGAGGTCTGCGGTCTGAGGTCTGAGGTCTGAGGTCTGAGGTCTGCGGTCTGAGGTCTGCGGTCTGAGGTCTGAGGTCTGAGGTCTGAGGTCTGAGGTCTGAGGTCTGCGGTCTGAGGTCTGAGGTCTGCGGTCTGAGGTCTGAGGTCTGAGGTCTGAGGTCTGCGGTCTGAGGTCTGAGGTCTGAGGTCTGAGGTCCTTTCTCTCAGTCCATCACTGATGATTTCAAGGCTCTCTTCACTCTTCCTTCCTCTTGTGTTTCCTGAGAGGATTGATATCAGCCTCATAGTCACTTTAAAACGCTTGGTTGCTCCTTCTCCGCTCAGAGAAGGAAGAAATATATTATATATTATATATTATATATTATATAAAATATCAAATATATTAGCCCTCATTTAATGAGTGAAAAGTCATGAAGAATTTCAGAGAAAGAGAAACAGTTTGCTATAAACATGATCTATCATGGCATCTCATCACAGATGTGTGAGTCATTGAATGGATACCAACAAACACATGAAATCTAAATGATGTGTAAATGTTTTAACAAACTCATTGACATCACTATTATGACGACTTTATCATTCCATGATTGCGACACGTAACTCAAAGATGGTTCGGATGGCTAATGTCACTTCATTCATTAGATTCATTAGATTGGACAAATTTCTAAATCATTTGATATATTATATAATAGATATATATATCAAATATATATATCTATATATATATATACAGTGTATATATATATACTGTATATATATATATAGTATTTATATACTGTATATTTATTTATTTATTTATGTATGTATATATACACTGTATATTTATAGATATACAGATATATATATGTATAGATATACATATATAAATAAAGATATATACATATATATATACAGTGTATGTATGTATATCTATATATATATGGTCAAGTCAAGTCCAGTTTATGGTCACTTCACAGTTTACACAAGTATAAAGCAGTGAGTGAAAATCTTATGTGAAAACCCGACGACAGACAGCAGTTATAAAAATAAGACTGGGCCGTCCCACCACCCTTTGAAGCGCTCTGCACTCGAGTGCGGTGCAGTTCCCGTACCGGGCGGTGATCCACCCTGTAAGAACACTCTCTATGGTGCTGTTATAGAATGTTCTCAGGAGGTGGGGCCCATGCTGTATTTCCTCAGACGCCTGAGGAAATCCAGGCGTTGTTGGGCCCTTTTCACCACGTGTGTGGTGTGCGTGGACCATGTGAGTTCCTCGGAGATGTGCACGCCCAGGAACTAGAAGCTGCTGACCCTCTCTACTGCAACACCGTCGATGGAGATAGGGCCATGCTCTCCTCTCTGCTTCCTGTAGTCCACGATCAGCTCCTTGGTCTATATATTGGTATATATACTGTATATATATATATATATACACATATATATATGTGTATATATATATATACACATATATATATATATATATATATACTTATATCAATATATATATACTTATATCAATATCTATATATATATATATATACATATATGTATATATAGATATATAGATATTGATATAAGTATATATATATATACTTATATCAATATCTATATATCTATATATATGTATATATAGATATTAGATATTATATAGATATCTATATATCTATAGATATATATATATATATATATATATATATATATATATACTTATATCAATATATATATATCTATCTATCTATCTATATATAGATAGATATATAGATATTAGATATTATATAGATATATATATCTGTCTATATCTATAGATATATATATACTTATATCAATATCTATATATCTATCTATCTATATATCTATATGTAGATAGATAGATATATAGATATTGATATAAGTATATATATATATATATACTTATATCAATATCTATATATCTATATATATGTATATATAGATATTAGATATTATATAGATATATATATATACTTATATCAATATCTATATATCTATATATCTATCTATCTATCTATATATCTATATGTAGATAGATATATATATAGATATTGATATAAGTATATATATATACTTATATCAATATCTATATATCTATCTATCTATATATCTATATGTAGATAGATAGATATATAGATATTGATATAAGTATATATATATATATATATACTTATATCAATATCTATATATCTATCTATCTATCTATCTATATGTAGATAGATAGATATTGATATATAGATATGGTGTATAGGACGTAGCCGTTGCTTTATGGTGTTGTTCAGCGGTTGAGGAGCCTTCTGACCTCAGGATGTGAACCCGTGTCTCTCTCCTCTCTGCTGGTCTCTTCTTATTCTTATTCTCTTATGTTCCTGCCAGGTTAACATGTCCTTCAATTACATTCAACTACTGAAGGTGTTTTACAGCTTTCTCTCTCGCTTTACTGCAGGTTTTAAAGTGGCCTCTTTAATTTTTTTACTACAGGTTTAAAAGTGTCCTGTTTAGTTTTACTGCTGGCTTTTACAATATCTATCTTCCATATTCACAACTGATTTTACGGCTGCTATTAGTTTGACATCTGTGATTATATGATTGTATATATTATTTATATTTTTCTGACCTTTTATTGTAAGCTAATGACTGGCCGTCTATCAACTGGCCCTATTAGCAGGGCTAGCCGTCCGGAGAAGGAGTTTAGCTTCTCCTCGATGGGTTGTCCTGGGGGTTCTGGTTCTGGTTCTGGTTCTGGTTCTGGTCTAATCCACAACCAGAAGAACCTCAGGGATCCTTCAGACATCATACATCATCATACTTCATATCATACTTCATATTATACATCATATCATACTTCATATCATACATCATATCATACATCATATCATACTTCATATCATACTTCATATCATACTTCATATCATACATCATATCATACATTCATATCATACTTCATATCATACTTCATATCATACTTCATATCATACATCATATCATACTTCATATCATACTTCATATCATACTTCATATCATACTTCATATCATACTTCATATCATACTTCATATCATACTTCATATCATACATCATATCATACTTCATATCATACTTCATATCATACTTCATATCATACTTCATATCATACATCATATCATACTTCATATCATACTTCATATCATACTTCATATCATACTTCATATCATACATCATATCATACTTCATATCATACTTCATATCATACTTCATATTTACTTCATATCATACTTCATATCATACTTCATATCATACTTCATATCATACTTCATATTTACTTCATATCATACTTCATATCATACTTCATATTTACTTCATATCATACTTCATATCATACTTCATATCATACTTCATATTTACTTCATATCATACTTCATATCATACTTCATATTTACTTCATATCATACTTCATATCATACATCATATCATACCATAGAGGAACATGTCTTATATGAAGTAATGATGATGATAACAGACTTTTAGTTTGGCGGTTTGGTTCCAGTCTTTCAGGCGTGAGATACAACAGACCAGCATAACATCCTCTTCATCCTCTTCATCCTCTTCATCCTCATCCTCATCCTCACATCATATCTAATGAGGATACAGAGCAGGGGGGGGAAGGTCCAGCTGAGCACAGTCTCAACGTGTGAGACTGAAGGTTTTAAAGGACCGCCTCTCGGCGTACGGTACGTTTGGATTGGACCGTGGTGTCCCTGCTGTCACCTGATTGGTGGAACATGACTCAGAGTGTGTTGTGCCAGAACTAGCCACGCCCACATTGTTGAGGTGAAATATGTTGGCCTCCTCTGACTCGGAGAAGAGTCTGAGTCAGAGAAGGCCTTCGAAAGCCCTGTGCGCTACACACACACACACACACAACACACACACAACACACACACACACACACACACACACACACAGACAGACAGACAGACAGACAGACAGACAGGTTAATAGTGAGTCTTTGTTCCCTGTCCCTCAGACGGAGACGGGTCCAGAGCTCAGGTGCTGCCCCCACAGGACGAGGAGGACCACCCAGCACCTCAGGGCCGAGTGCTGCCAGGACCACGGCGTCAGGTCAGGGCAGCACTCTCTGTGTGTGTGTGTGTGTGTGTGTTTGTGTAGGATGGATTGTGTGTGTGATGGAGTGTGTGTGTGTATGTTTGTGTTTGTGTGTGTGTAGGATGGATTGTGTGTGTGATGGATTGTGTGTGTGATGGAGTGTGTGTGTGATGGAGTGTGTGTGTGATGGAGTGTGTGTGTATGTGTGTGTGTATGTGTGCGTACATGTGTCACTGTGGTGTCACTGTATACCATTTTCTCACGCACGCACGCACGCACGCACACACACGCACGCACGCACACAGACAGACACACAGACACACGCACACACGCACACGCACACGCATAGCAAGACACACACACACACACACAGCAACACACACACACACACACACACACACACACACATGTTTCTCTATGTGAGTCCATTCCAGTGTAACCACCTGGGTGAACATCTATTAGCATTCCAATGTGTCCTGTCTGTCTCTCCCTCCTGTCTCGCTGACTCTATGACTCTGTGTGATGGAGACAGGAAGGAGGG
>CM051019.1:25547135-25574635 GCA_027704905.1 Muraenolepis orangiensis
ACCCTCTTTCCTCTCCTCCACCTCATCCCTCTCTACTCCACCCTCCACCTCATCCCTCTCTCCTCCACCTTATCCCTCTACTCCACCCTCCACCTCATCCCTCTCTCCTCTCCTCCACCTCATCCCTCTCTCCTCCACCCTCCACCTCATCCCTCTCTCCTCTCCTCCACCTCATCCCTCTCTCCTCTCCTCCACCTCATCCCTCTCTCCTCCACCTCATCCCTCTCTCCTCTCCTCCACCTCATCCCTCTCTCCTCTCCTCCACCTCATCCCTCTTTCCTCTCCTCCACCTCATCCCTCTCTCCTCTCCTCCACCTCATCCCTCTCTCCTCTCCTCCACCCTCTTTCCTCTCCTCCACCTCATCCCTCTCTACTCCACCCTCCACCTCATCCCTCTCTCCTCTCTTCCACCTCATCCCTCTCTCCTCTCCTCCACCCTCTTCCTCTCCTCCACCTCATCCCTCTCTCCTCTCCTCCACCTCATCCCTCTCTCCTCTCCTCCACCTCATCCCTCTCTCCTCTCCTCTCCTCCACCTCATCCCTCTCTCCTCTCCTCCACCCTCTTTCCTCTCCTCCACCTCATCCCTCTCTACTCCACCCTCCACCTCATCCCTCTCTCCTCCACCTTATCCCTCTACTGTTGTTTATAGTATATAGTATAGTATATAGTAGGTAGTATATAGTGTTTATAGTATATAGTATAGTATATAGTAGGTAGTATATAGTGTTGTTTATAGTATATAGTAGGTAGTATATAGTGTTGTTTATAGTATATAGTAGGTAGTATATAGTGTTGTTTATAGTATATAGTAGGTAGTATATAGGGTTGTTTATAGTATATAGTAGGTAGTATATAATGTTGTTTATAGTATATAGTATAGTATATAGTAGGTAGTATATAGTGTTGTTTCTAGTATATAGTAGGTAGTATATAATGTTGTTTATAGTATATAGTAGGTAGTATATAGTGTTTATAGTATATAGTATAGTATATAGTAGGTAGTATATAATGTTGTTTATAGTATATAGTAGGTAGTATATAGTGTTGTTTATAGTATATAGTAGGTAGTATATAGTGTTGTTTATAGTATATAGTATAGTATATAGTAGGTAGTATATATGTTGTTTATAGTATATAGTAGGTAGTATATAGGGTTGTTTATAGTATATAGTAGGTAGTATATAGTGTTGTTTCTAGTATATAGTAGGTAGTATATAGTGTTGTTTATAGTATATAGTAGGTAGTATATAGTGTTGTTTATAGTATATAGTAGGTAGTATATAGTGTTGTTTATAGTATATAGTAGGTAGTATATAGGGTTGTTTATAGTATATAGTAGGTAGTATATATGTTGTTTATAGTATATAGTATAGTATATAGTAGGTAGTATATAGTGTTGTTTCTAGTATATAGTAGGTAGTATATAATGTTGTTTATAGTATATAGTAGGTAGTATATAGTGTTTATAGTATATAGTATAGTATATAGTAGGTAGTATATAGTGTTGTTTATAGTATATAGTAGGTAGTATATAGTGTTGTTTATAGTATATAGTAGGTAGTATATAGTGTTGTTTATAGTATATAGTATAGTATATAGTAGGTAGTATATAGTGTTGTTTATAGTATATAGTAGGTAGTATATAGTGTTGTTTATAGTATATAGTAGGTAGTATATAGTGTTGTTTATAGTATATAGTAGGTAGTATATAGTGTTGTTTATAGTATATAGTAGGTAGTATATAGTGTTGTTTATAGTATATAGTAGGTAGTATATAGTGTTGTTTATAGTATATAGTAGGTAGTATATATGTTGTTTATAGTATATAGTAGGTAGTATATAGTATTAGTATAGTATATAGTAGGTAGTATATAGTGTTGTTTATAGTATATAGTAGGTAGTATATAGTGTTGTTTATAGTATATAGTAGGTAGTATATAGTGTTGTTTCTAGTATATAGTAGGTAGTATATATGTTGTTTATAGTATATAGTAGGTAGTATATAGTGTTGTTTATAGTATATAGTAGGTAGTATATAGGGTTGTTTATAGTATAGTAGGTAGTATATATGTTGTTTATAGTATATAGTAGGTAGTATATAGTATATGTATAGTATATAGTAGGTAGTATATAGTGTTGTTTATAGTATATAGTAGGTAGTATATAGTGTTGTTTATAGTATATAGTAGGTAGTATATAGTGTTGTTTATAGTATATAGTAGGTAGTATATAGTGTTGTTTATAGTATATAGTAGGTAGTATATAGTGTTGTTTATAGTATATAGTAGGTAGTATATAGTGTTGTTTCTAGTATATAGTAGGTAGTATATAGTGTTGTTTATAGTATATAGTAGGTAGTATATAGTGTTGTTTATAGTATATAGTAGGTAGTATATAGTGTTGTTTATAGTATATAGTAGGTAGTATATAGTGTTGTTTATAGTATATAGTAGGTAGTATATAGTGTTGTTTATAGTATATAGTAGGTAGTATATAGGGTTGTTTATAGTATATAGTAGGTAGTATATAGTGTTGTTTATAGTATATAGTAGGTAGTATATAGTGTTGTTTATAGTATATAGTAGGTAGTATATAGTGTTGTTTCTAGTATATAGTAGGTAGTATATATGTTGTTTATAGTATATAGTAGGTAGTATATAGTGTTGTTTATAGTATATAGTAGGTAGTATATAGTGTTGTTTCTAGTATATAGTAGGTAGTATATATGTTGTTTATAGTATATAGTAGGTAGTATATAGTGTTGTTTATAGTATATAGTAGGTAGTATATAGTGTTGTTTATAGTATATAGTAGGTAGTATATAGTGTTGTTTATAGTATATAGTAGGTAGTATATAGTATATAGTATAGTATATAGTAGGTAGTATATAGGGTTGTTTATAGTATATAGTAGGTAGTATATAGTGTTGTTTATAGTATATAGTAGGTAGTATATAGTGTTGTTTATAGTATATAGTAGGTAGTATATAGTGTTGTTTATAGTATATAGTAGGTAGTATATAGTGTTGTTTATAGTATATAGTAGGTAGTATATATGTTGTTTATAGTATATAGTAGGTAGTATATAGTTATAGTATAGTATATAGTAGGTAGTATATAGTGTTGTTTATAGTATATAGTAGGTAGTATATAGTGTTGTTTATAGTATATAGTAGGTAGTATATAGGGTTGTTTATAGTATATAGTAGGTAGTATATAGTGTTGTTTATAGTATATAGTAGGTAGTATATAGTGTTGTTTATAGTATATAGTAGGTAGTATATAGTGTTGTTTATAGTATATATAGGTAGTATAGATGTTGTTTATAGTATATAGTAGGTAGTATATAGTATATAGTATAGTATATAGTAGGTAGTATATAGTGTTGTTTATAGTATATAGTAGGTAGTATATAGTGTTGTTTATAGTATATAGTAGGTAGTATATAGTGTTGTTTATAGTATATAGTAGGTAGTATATAGTGTTGTTTATAGTATATAGTAGGTAGTATATAGTGTTGTTTATAGTATATAGTAGGTAGTATATAGTATATAGTATAGTATATAGTAGGTAGTATATAGTGTTGTTTATAGTATATAGTAGGTAGTATATAGTGTTGTTTATAGTATATAGTAGGTAGTATATAGTGTTGTTTATAGTATATAGTAGGTAGTATATAGTGTTGTTTATAGTATATAGTAGGTAGTATATAGTGTTGTTTATAGTATATAGTAGGTAGTATATAGTGTTGTTTATAGTATATAGTAGGTAGTATATATGTTGTTTATAGTATATAGTAGGTAGTATATAGTATATAGTATAGTATATAGTAGGTAGTATATAGGTTGTTTATAGTATATAGTAGGTAGTATATAGTGTTGTTTATAGTATATAGTAGGTAGTATATAGTGTTGTTTATAGTATATAGTAGGTAGTATATAGTGTTGTTTATAGTATATAGTAGGTAGTATATAGTGTTGTTTATAGTATATAGTAGGTAGTATATAGTGTTGTTTATAGTATACAGTAGGTAGTATATAGTGTTGTTTATAGTATATAGTAGGTAGTATATAGTATATAGTATAGTATATAGTAGGTAGTATATAGGGTTGTTTATAGTATATAGTAGGTAGTATATAGTGTTGTTTATAGTATATAGTAGGTAGTATATAGGGTTGTTTATAGTATATAGTAGGTAGTATATAGGGTTGTTTATAGTATATAGTAGGTAGTATATAGGGTTGTTTATAGTATATAGTAGGTAGTATATAGGGTTGTTTATAGTATATAGTAGGTAGTATATAGTGTTGTTTATAGTATATAGTAGGTAGTATATAGTGTTGTTTATAGTATATAGTAGGTAGTATATAGGGTTGTTTATAGTATATAGTAGGTAGTATATAGGGTTGTTTATAGTATATAGTAGGTAGTATATAGGGTTGTTTCTAGTAGCTCCTCATCTCTCTGTCCCTCCAGCTCCGCTCTCCCCTGCGCCCTCTGGTGACCGAGGAGAGCGATTGCACCTACGACCACAGCTGCTCCCGGTGGACGGGGTCTCTGGCCGGTCTCCCTGCCCGCTCTCCTCCCCCTCCTCCTCCCCCCCCTCCCCCTCCTCATCTCCCTCCTCCCCCCCCTCCCCCCCGCCATGGGAGAGGCCCTCCTACATGAGCCCCACCTCCTCCTCCAGGGCCAAGTGCAGCCGCACCTCCTCTCTGGGGGAGGAGCTCCAGACCGCCTCCCCTCCCCCCTCTCCCTCCCTTGGGAGGAGGAGGCGGGGCCCCTTGGACGTGTTCCGCGCCTCCTCCTCCTCCTCCTCCTCCTCCTCCTCCTCATCCCACCCGGGCAGTCCGCCCCACCCCCTCAGGCCAGTCCCGCCCTCTGCTGCCGTGCCGCCCAATGGGGGCTCAGCGTTCACCCTGACCACGCCCCCCTCCAGGATCCCTCTGCCCAGACAGACCCACCTCGGCCTGGACCTGAAGACGGGCTCCGATTGGTCGGGCGGGCGGCGGAGGTCTCCCACGTCTGCCGGGACCCCGCCCCTCAACGCCGGCCGACCAGGTAGAGACGCCTGTTTGAATTACAGATACTTTATTTAAACATGAAGCAGGACGACAGGTGGAGACTCTAGGAGTCTAAGGCGTGGTTAGAATAAATGAATGAATTCATTTTGTACCGTGGAGCAGCATCCCTCTCTCCTCCACCCTCCACCTCATCCCTCTTTCCTCTCCTCCACCCTCCACCTCATCCCTCTCTCCTCCACCCTCCACCTCATCCCTCTCTCCTCCACCCTCCACCTCATCCCTCTTTCCTCTCCTCCACCCTCCACCTCATCCCTCTCTCCTCCACCCTCCACCTCATCCCTCTCTCCTCCACCCTCCACCTCATCCCTCTCTCCTCTCCTCCACCTCATCCCTCTCTCCTCCACCCTCCACCTCATCCCTCTCTCCTCCACCCTCCACCTCCCTCTCTCCTCCACCCTCCACCTCATCCCTCTCTCCTCCACCCTCCACCTCATCCCTCTCTCCTCTCCTCCACCTCATCCCTCTCTCCTCTCCTCCACCTCATCCCTCTCTCCTCTCCTCCACCCTCTCTCCTCTCCTCCACCCTCTCTCCTCTCCTCCACCTCATCCCTCTCTCCTCCACCCTCCACCTCATCCTCTCTCCTCTCCTCCACCTCATCCCTCTCTCCTCTCCTCCACCCTCCACCTCATCCCTCTCTCCTCTCCTCCACCTCATCCCTCTCTCCTCTCCTCCACCTCATCCCTCTCTCCTCTCCTCCACCTCATCCCTCTCCTCTCCTCCACCTCATCCCTCTCTCCTCTCCTCCACCTCATCCCTCTCTCCTCCACCTCATCCCTCTCTCCTCTCCTCCACCTCATCCCTCTCTCCTCCACCTCATCCCTCTCTCCTCCACCTCATCCCTCTCTCCTCTCCTCCACCTCATCCCTCTCTCCTCTCCTCCACCTCATCCCTCTCTCCTCTCCTCCACCTCTCCCTCTCTCCACCCTCCACCTCATCCCTCTCTCCTCCACCTTATCCCTCTACTCCACCCTCCACCTCATCCCTCTCTCCTCTCCTCTCCTCCACCTCATCCCTCTCTCCTCCACCCTCATCCCTCTCTCCTCTCCTCCACCTCATCCCTCTCTCCTCTCCTCCACCTCATCCCTCTCTCCTCCACCCTCCACCTCATCCCTCTCTCCTCTCCTCCACCCTCCACCTCATCCCTCTCTCCTCCACCTCATCCCTCTCTCCTCTCCTCCACCTCATCCCTCTCTCCTCCACCTCATCCCTCTCTCCTCTCCTCCACCTCATCCCTCTCCTCTCCTCCACCTCATCCCTCTCTCCTCTCCTCCACCTCATCCCTCTCTCCTCTCCTCCACCTCATCCCTCTCTCATCCACCCTCCACCTCATCCCTCTCTCCTCCACCCTCCACCTCATCCCTCTCTCCTCTCCTCCACCTCATCCCTCTCTCCTCCACCCTCCACCTCATCCCTCTCTCCTCCACCCTCCACCTCATCCCTCTCTCCTCTCCTCCACCTCATCCCTCTCTCCTCCACCCTCCACCTCATCCCTCTCTCCTCTCCTCCACCTCATCCCTCTCTCATCCACCCTCCACCTCATCCCTCTCTCCTCCACCCTCCACCTCATCCCTCTCTCCTCTCCTCCACCTCATCCCTCTCTCCTCCACCCTCCACCTCATCCCTCTCTCCTCCACCCTCCACCTCATCCCTCTCTCCTCTCCTCCACCTCATCCCTCTCTCCTCTCCTCCACCTCATCCCTCTCTCCTCTCCTCCACCTCATCCCTCTCTCATCCTCCCTCCACCTCATCCCTCTCTCCTCCCCCTCCACCTCATCCCTCTCTCCTCTCCTCCACCTCATCCCTCTCTCCTCCACCCTCCACCTCATCCCTCTCTCCTCCACCTCATCCCTCTCTCCACCCTCCACCTCATCCCTCTCTCCTCTCCTCCACCTCATCCCTCTCTCCTCCTCCCTCCACCTCATCCCTCTCTCCTCCACCTCATCCCTCTACTCCCTCCTCCACCTCATCCCTCTCTCCTCTCCTCCACCTCATCCCTCTCTCCTCCACCCTCATCCCTCTCTCCTCTCCTCCACCTCATCCCTCTCTCCTCCACCCTCCACCTCATCCCTCTCTCCTCCACCCTCCACCTCATCCCTCTCTCCTCTCCTCCACCTCATCCCTCTCTCCTCTCCTCCACCTCATCCCTCTCTCCTCTCCTCCACCTCATCCCTCTCCTCTCCTCCACCTCATCCCTCTCTCCCCCTCCACCTCATCCCTCTCTCCTCCACCCTCCACCTCATCCCTCTCTCCTCTCCTCCACCTCATCCCTCTCTCCTCCACCCTCCACCTCATCCCTCTCTCCTCTCCTCCACCTCATCCCTCTCTCCTCCACCCTCCACCTCATCCCTCTCTCCTCTCCTCCACCTCATCCCTCTCTCCTCTCCTCCACCTCATCCCTCTCTCCTCCACCCTCCACCTCATCCCTCTCTCCTCTCCTCCACCTCATCCCTCTCTCCTCCACCCTCCACCTCATCCCTCTCTCCTCCTCCCTCCACCTCATCCCTCTCTCCTCCCTCCACCTCATCCCTCTCTCCTCCACCCTCCACCTCATCCCTCTCTCATCCCCCTCCACCTCATCCCTCTCTCCTCCACCCTCCACCTCATCCCTCTCTCCTCCACCTCATCCCTCTCTCCACCCTCCACCTCATCCTCTCTCCTCTCCTCATCCCTCTCTCCTCCACCCTCCACCTCATCCCTCTCTCCTCTCCTCCACCTCATCCCTCTCTCCTCTCCTCCACCTCACTCTCCTCTCTCCTCTCCTCCACCTCATCCCTCTCTCCTCTCCTCCACCCTCCACCTCTCCCTCTCTCCTCCACCTCATCCCTCTCTCCTCTCCTCCACCTCATCCCTCTCTCCTCTCCTCCACCTCATCCCTCTCTCCTCCACCTCATCCCTCTCTCCTCTCCTCCACCTCATCCCTCTCCTCTCCTCCACCTCATCCCTCTCTCCTCCTCCTCCACCTCATCCCTCTCTCCTCTCCTCCACCTCATCCCTCTCTCCTCCACCTCCACCTCATCCCTCTCTCTCCACCCTCCACCTCATCCCTCTCTCCTCCACCTCCACCTCATCCCTCTCTCCTCCACCCTCCACCTCATCCCTCTCTCCTCCACCCTCCACCTCATCCCTCTCTCCTCCACCCTCCACCTCATCCCTCTCTCCTCTCCTCCACCTCATCCCTCTCTCCTCCACCCTCCACCTCATCCCTCTCTCCTCTCCTCCACCTCATCCCTCTCTCCTCTCCTCCACCTCATCCCTCTCTCCTCCACCCTCCACCTCATCCCTCTCTCCTCCACCCTCCACCTCATCCCTCTCTCCTCCCTCCCCTCCACCTCATCCCTCTCTCCTCTCCTCCACCTCATCCCTCTCTCCTCTCCTCCACCTCATCCCTCTCTCCTCCACCCTCCACCTCATCCCTCTCTCCTCTCCTCCACCTCATCCCTCTCTCCTCTCCTCCACCTCATCCCTCTCTCCTCTCCTCCACCTCATCCTCTCTCCTCTCCTCCACCTCATCCCTCTCTCCTCCACCTCCACCTCATCCCTCTCTCCTCCACCCTCCACCTCATCCCTCTCTCCTCCCTCCACCTCATCCCTCTCTCCTCCACCCTCCACCTCATCCCTCTCTCCTCCACCCTCCACCTCATCCCTCTCTCCTCTCCTCCACCTCATCCCTCTCTCCTCCACCCTCCACCTCATCCCTCTCTCCTCCACCCTCCACCTCATCCCTCTCTCCTCCACCCTCCACCTCATCCCTCTCTCCTCCACCCTCCACCTCATCCCTCTCTCCTCCACCCTCCACCTCATCCCTCTCTCCTCTCCTCCACCTCATCCCTCTCTCCTCCACCCTCCACCTCATCCCTCTCTCCTCTCCTCCACCTCATCCCTCTCTCCTCTCCTCCACCTCATCCCTCTCTCCTCTCCTCCACCTCATCCCTCTCTCCTCCACCCTCCACCTCATCCCTCTCTCCTCTCCTCCACCTCATCCCTCTCTCCTCTCCTCCACCTCATCCCTCTCTCCTCCACCCTCCACCTCATCCCTCTCTCCTCCACCCTCCACCTCATCCCTCTCTCCTCTCCTCCACCTCTTTTTTTAATTTATTTTTTTACATTTTATTACAGGAAAAGAAAGCCACTACATTTGAACCTCATGTCTGTTTACAGGTGTCACTCACACTGTGTGTGTGTGTGTGTGTGTGTGTGTGTGTGTGTGTGTGTGTGTGTGTGTGTGTGTGTGTGTGTGTGTGTGTGTGTGTGTGTGTGTGTGTGTGTGTGTGTGTGTGTGTGTGTGTGTGTGTGTGTGTGTGTGTGAACATCTCCCTGAGGGATTATTTGCTTTCTCGTGTTTCCAGAAGCCTCCGTCACCATGGAAACCTTTAGGCAGGCGGCGAGGGATCTCCACAGCGGCCTGAAGAGGACCGCCTCCCTCTACAGACGGGTGAGTCGAGGGGAGGGAGACAGGGGGAGGGAGGGAGTCAGGGGGGAGGGAGAGAGACAGGGGGAGGGAGAGAGGACCGCCTCCCTCTACAGACGGGTGAGTAGAAGGGAGGGAGGGAGACAGGGGGGAGGGAGAGAGGACCGCCTCCCTCTACAGATGGGTGAGTAGAAGGGAGGGAGGGAGACAGGGGGGAGGGAGGGAGACAGGGGGGAGGGAGAGAGGACCGCCTCCCTCTACAGACGGGTGAGTAGAAGGGAGGGAGGGAGACAGGGGGGAGGGAGAGAGGACCGCCTCCCTCTACAGATGGGTGAGTAGAAGGGAGGGAGGGAGACAGGGGGGAGGGAGGGAGACAGGGGGGAGGGAGAGAGGACCGCCTCCCTCTACAGACGGGTGAGTAGAAGGGAGGGAGGGAGACAGGGGGGAGGGAGAGAGGACCGCCTCCCTCTACAGACGGGTGGGTAGAGGAGGGGGGGGGGGAGAAGAGAGACAGAGAGAGGAGGGAGGGAGGGGAGAGAGGGGGAGAGGGGGGAGAAGAGGAAGAGAGAGAGAGAGAGAGAGAGAGAGAGAGAGAGAGAGAGAGAGAGAGAGAGAGAGAGAGAGAGAGAGAGAGAGAGAGAGAGAGAGAGAGAGAGAGAGAGAGAGAGAGAGAGAGAGAGAGAGAGAGAGAGAGAGGAGAGAGAGAGAGAGAGAGAGAGAGAGAGAGAGAGTCAAATTACTGATTCTTTCCTTCCTGTATTAAAGTGTGCTTCTATGTTTTCCTTCAGACTCTGAGTGGGGGGGGTGATGAAGACCAGGAGGAGATGAGGAAGATGCTGTCGTCGGCCCTGGGGACGCTAAGGGCCGAGCTGGACGCCCTGCACGCCCTCGCCCAGCGGGGGAGGGGCCCCGGGGAGAGGGGGAGAGGGGGGAGGGGGGAGAGAGCAGTACTCTGAGCTGCTCCTCCTGTGGAAAGGAGACTGGATGGGAAGAGCTAGGGGACTGACATGGGGGGGAGTGTACCCACACACACACACACACACACACACACACACACACACACACACACACACCTGTGTACACACACACACACACACACACACACCTGTGTACACACACACACACACACACACACACACACACACACACACACACACACACACACACCTGTGTACACACACACACACACACACACACACACACACACACACACACACACACACACACACCTGTGTACCCACACACACACACACATACACACACACACACACACACACACACACACACGCCTGTGTACCCACACACACACACACACACACCTGTGTACACACACTCGCACACACACACACACACACACACACACACACACACACACACACACACACACACACACACACACACACACACACACACACACACCTGTGTACACACACACACACACACACTCGCACACACACACACACACACACATGCACACCTGTGTACACACACACACACACACACACCTGTGTACACACACACACACACACACACACACGGACACACACACATGCATTAGCACTTTTGCGGATCATTTTATTTGCTCATGTTTATGCCGTTGGTGTGTGTATCATAGAGGTTTATTCTATATATATGATATATGTAGAATATTTATATATTATATATTATATTATTATAGGTTCATAGTCTGCTAGACTTCCCAATATGAGTGTGTTAAATTTATAGGAGAAAAGTATAAACACATAAGAAATGTGATGCCTTGTTGTTATGGTTGTCATGGTGATGTATTACCTTGGAACGTGGTTGTTGTGGTTGTCATGGTGATGTATTACCTTGGAAGGTGGTTGTTGTGGTTGTCATGGTGATGTATTACCTTGGAAGGTGTTGTTGTTGTGATGTGGTAGGACCACGTGGTGGGGGACCTCGTTCCTGCTCTCTCTCCACATTACAGTCATGGACATGAACACCTGGGGCCCCGAGGAGGGTCAGCCCATACACCTGGTGCCCCGAGGAGGGTCAGCCCATACACCTGGTGCCCCGAGGAGGGTCAGCCCATACACCTGGTGCCCCGAGGAGGGTCAGCCCATACACCTGGTGCCCCGAGGAGGGTCAGCCCATACACCTGGTGCCCCGAGGAGGGTCAGCCCATACACCTGGTGCCCCGAGGAGGGTCAGCCCATACACCTGGGGCCCCGAGGAGGGTCAGCCGATACACCTGGTGCCCCGAGGAGGGTCAGCCCATACACCTGGTGCCCCGAGGAGGGTCAGCCCATACACCTGGTGCCCCGAGGAGGGTCAGCCCATACACCTGGTGCCCCGAGGAGGGTCAGCCCATACACCTGGTGCCCCGAGGAGGGTCAGGTCTGTAGCACAGAGCCAGGAGGCTGGAATGGAGCCGGAATGTAATAATGAGTTTATTGATTGGAATAAGACCTCAGGGACCAACAAATAAACAACAGATTTAAAATGTATTTCTATATTTATTTTTCCTATTCTATATTTAGTGACACACATTCCATACAACAACAAAACCAAACCCAGTCGTCCTGATGGCTCCATCAGCGTCTGCTGAGGGCCGACATGTTGGGCCGACATGTTGGACTGACATGTTGGGCCGTCACGTTGGGCCGACATGTTGGGCCGACATGTTGGGCTGACACGTTGGGCCGACATGTTGGGCCGACATGTTGGGCTGACATGTTGGACTGACATGTTGGACTGACATGTTGGGCTGACATGTTGGACTGACATGTTGGGCTGACATGTTGGACTGACATGTTGGACTGACATGTTGGACTGACATGTTGGACTGACATGTTGGACTGACATGTTATCACCACAATAAATGTTAATGTTAGTGAATAAAGAAAGATTGTAAAGATTGCCTCATTTAGAGACATCTTCCTCTGACTGAGAACCAGCTGGTGGAATGAGCTCAGCTCATAATCAGCTCATAGACGACTTGTCATTCAAGTCTGTTAAGATAATGATATTTAATCAGCTCATAGACGACTTGTCAGCTAAGTCTGTTAAGATAATGATATTTAATCAGCTCAGACGACTTGTCAGCTAAGTCTGTTAAGATAATGATATTTAATCAACAGAATATCTGTGAAGGGTTCAGTTTAACCCTTCCAGTGCGTGACTTGTGGTGTCTTTGTAAGTGCTAGATGATAAATGATAAAATACTCATATGCAGTCGTAATAAACATTTCGATATATGTATATATGTATATATATTTGTATATCTCAGATATATATGTATATATATATTTGTATATCTCAGATATATATGTATATATATATCTGTATATCTTTAGGTATATGTATGTATATATATATGTGTATATCTCTAGGTATATATATGTATATATATGTGTATATCTCTAGGTATATATATGTATATATGTGTATATCTCTAGGTATATATATGTATATATATGTGTATATCTCTAGGTATATATATGTATATATATGTGTATATCTCTAGGTATATATATGTATGTATGTGTATATCTCTAGGTATATATATGTATATATATGTGTATATCTCTAGGTATATATATGTATATATATGTGTATATCTCTAGGTATATATATGTATATATATGTGTATATCTCTAGGTATATATATGTATATATATGTGTATATCTCTAGGTATATATATGTATATATATGTGTATATCTCTAGGTATATATATGTATATATATGTGTATATCTCTAGGTATATATATGTATATATATGTGTATATCTCTAGGTATATATATGTATATATATGTGTATATCTCTAGGTATATATATGTATATATGTGTATATCTCTAGGTATATATATGTATATATGTGTATATCTCTAGGTATATATATGTATATATGTGTATATCTCTAGGTATATATATGTATATATATGTGTATATCTCTAGGTATATATAGTTGAAGAGCTCCTAGGGCAGCGTCTCCACGGTGACGTGGGTCAGCACCACGTCGTGGAGGATGTTGATGCGGTCGATCTGGTTCAGCTCTCTGACGCGGTGCTGGAAGTCAAACAACGCAATGTTGTTCACCGCCACTCGGAACTCCTCGAAGGAACACAAGATCTTCATCTGGGGGAGGCACACATGGGAGGAGATGTACTGAAGATCAGACTGGTTACATCCTCACCTGGCCTCAGTCAGACTGATTAGAGTCTGGTTGAAGCAGCCTCACCTGGCCCCAGTCAGACTGATTAGAGTCTGGTTGAAGCAGCCTCACCTGGCCCCAGTCAGACTGATTAGAGTCTGGTTGAAGCAGCCTCACCTGGCCCCAGTCAGACTGATTAGAGTCTGGTTGAAGCAGCCTCACCTGGCCCCAGTCAGACTGATTAGAGTCTGGTTGAAGCAGCCTCCACACACTCGAGAGCAC
Source organism: Muraenolepis orangiensis (assembly GCA_027704905.1). Taxonomy (NCBI): domain Eukaryota; kingdom Metazoa; phylum Chordata; class Actinopteri; order Gadiformes; family Muraenolepididae; genus Muraenolepis; species Muraenolepis orangiensis. The sequence goes on from CM051019.1 coordinate 25,561,028, forward strand.
ATATTACATGCTTGTGTGTGTGTGTGTGTGTGTGTGTGTGTGTGTGTGTGTGTGTGTGTGTGTGTGTGTGTGTGTGTGTGTGTGTGTGTGTGTGTGTGTGTGTGTGTGTGTGTGTGTGTGTGTGTGTGTGTGTGTGTGTGTGTGTGTGTGTGTGTGTGTGTGTGTGTGGTGGCTGGAGGTTATGTTTTAGCCTCTGTCTGTCTGTCTGTCTGTCTGTGGTGAGACAGGTGTGATGGGTGAGTCCTGTGTTACGAGGTCAGGTCATAATGTAATAGAATATTTAAATATATGTAGAGAAACCAAACAGACAAATACTAGAAGAACACCTTCCAATGATCCCTACACAGCCTCCTCCTCCCCCTCCTCCTCCTCCTCCTACTGGGGTTCAATTAGTTAGAATATATTTTTTTTTTAAGTATGCAATTTTGTAAATTCTTGAGGGGTAAAAAGCCATAATGTGAGCAGGACAAAAGCTAACTTCAAGAACAGCTATTGTCACCCCCTCTACAGGAGAAGGCCCTGAAGACCAGACAATATCACACACACACACACACACACACACACACACACACACACACACACATGAGACTAAAGATGTCTGCCCCTCTCCAGCCATCCCATGCCCAGACCCCGTTCAAACTGGATCTGAGGGAGGTTTATGGTTGGTGTTCATGGTGCTAATGACCCCCCCCCCCCTACTAACCTCCAACCCCCCCCTCTCTACTAACCTCCAGGGGTCCTCAGAGGTCACCTCAGAGGTCACAGAGGTCACCTTATCTAGGAAGCGGCCCAACCTTCTCTCCAAGCCCTGCCAGCCTCTCTGCCAAAGGTTCTCCTGAGGCTAACCAGGAGAGAGGGGCTATCAGTGCCTCTAGTGGTGAGGACCACACACTGCACACCACACGCAGAACCTTCTAGACCCTACAACTCATTCAGAGTACGCCTTGTATAAAGCCTCCTGAAGCACCTCAAAGAGAGCTCCCTTCCTCTCCTGACGCTGGAACCACCAGACCATCGTTCACCAGACCTGGGTCCACCAGACCTGGGTCCACCAGACCTGGAACCACCAGACCTGGAACCACCAGACCTGGGTTCACCAGACCTGGGTCCACCAGACCTGGAACCACCAGACCTGGAACCACCAGACCTGGAACCACCAGACCTGGGTCCACCAGACCTGGGTCCACCAGACCTGGAACCACCAGACCTGGGTTCACCAGACCTGGAACCACCAGACCTGGAACCACCAGACCTGGGTTCACCAGACCTGGAACCACCAGACCTGGAACCACCAGACCTGGGTTCACCAGACCTGGAACCACCAGACCTGGAACCACCAGACCTGGGTTCACCAGACCTGGAACCACCAGACCATCGTTCACCAGACCTGGGTTCACCAGACCTGGGTCCACCAGACCTGGAACCACCAGACCTGGAACCACCAGACCTGGAACCACCAGACCTGGGTTCACCAGACCTGGGTCCACCAGACCTGGAACCACCAGACCTGGAACCACCAGACCTGGGTCCACCAGACCTGGGTCCACCAGACCTGGAACCACCAGACCTGGAACCACCAGACCTGGGTTCACCAGACCTGGAACCACCAGACCTGGAACCACCAGACCTGGGTTCACCAGACCTGGAACCACCAGACCTGGGTTCACCAGACCTGGAACCACCAGACCTGGAACCACCAGACCTGGGTTCACCAGACCTGGAACCACCAGATGTTGGTTCCTCAGCATCAGTACAAGGACTATCAGGTTTAAGGATAGTTTTTATCCCCAGGCAGTGACCTACTGAACTGCTAGGAGTGCTGCCACTATCATAACATGTCATTAACATTACACTATCATAACATGTCATTAACATTACACTATCATAACATGTCATTAACATTACACTGTCATAACATGTCATTAACATTACATGTCATTAACATTACACTATCATAACGTGTCATTAACATTACACTATCATAACATGTCATTAACATTACACTATCATAACATGTCATTAACATTACACTATCATAACATGTCATTAACATTACACTATCATAACATGTCATTAACATTACACTATCATAACATGTCATTAACATTACACTGTCATAACATGTCATTAACATTACACTATCATAACATGTCATTAACATTACACTATCATAACGTGGCATTAACATTACACTATCATAACATGTCATTAACATTACACTGTCATAACATGTCATTAACATTACACTATCATAACATGTCATTAACATTACACTATCATAACATGTCATTAACATTACACTGTCATAACATGTCATTAACATTACACTATCATAACATGTCATTAACATTATACTACCCTCCTCCCCTCCTCCTCTCCTCCCCTCCTCCCCCAGGAGAGACCACCTCCCTCCTTCAGTATGGACATCACTTTCCCCTATCAAATACTTATAACTTAACTTATTTAACACTTGAATATAAATCCTGAATCTTGAATCTATCCCTGAAAATGCGATGCTGTTTCATCACAAGCCTAAATGAGCGGAATGAGCAGACAGCTCAGATGAAGCCTGTTGCTGTTCTCTGTTTTATTAGTGTTTTATTAGTTAAAGTGCTCTTATTGTCTCCTACTGACCTCGAAGGAGCTCCCAGGGGCGAAGGGGAACGGCCCCTTCAGGCTCCTCTCCTCTTTGCCCCATCGCTCGCCCACCTTGTGGTTCCGGACCAGAACCTGCTTCCCGCCCTCGGAGAAGCGCGGGTTGATGTGGAAGGGGATGTCGTATCCCCGCAGGAAGTTCACCGTGAACCTGAGCGAGAGACCAGGCATGGCGGTGGAGTCAGAGAGAGAGAGAGAGACCAGGCATCATGTGGAGTCAGAGAGAGAGACCAGGCATCGCAGTGGAGTCAGAGAGAGAGACGAGTCAGAGAGAGAGACCAGGTATCGCGGTGGAGTCAGAGAGAGAGACCAGGCATCGCGGTGGAGTCAGAGAGAGAGACCAGGCATCGCGGTGGAGTCAGAGAGAGAGACCAGGCATCGCGGTGGAGTCAGAGAGAGAGACCAGGCATCGCGGTGGAGTCAGAGAGAGAGACCAGGCATCGCGGTGGAGTCAGAGAGAGAGACCAGGCATCGCGGTGGAGTCAGAGAGAGAGACCAGGCATCGCGGTGGAGTCAGAGAGAGAGACCAGGGGATCTGATCAAGGCTACAGCAGCAAAACAGTCGCTATAAACACTATTAGAAGTAAACTTTCTAATAGATGATTTAATTCTAACAATGATAGCGGAGCAATGTATCATAACATCATTTGCATTTGTAAGTGTTTTAGCAATTCCTACTGGGGGAGGGAATGGGGAGTTAGTATTCTATTGTACTACTTTGCATATGGAAAATAAAAAATCTTGAATCTTGAATCTTGAATGTGTCAGATTGCCTGGCGTTAAACTTTTAAGATATTTACTCAATTTGGAGCATGAAGTTTATCAAAACATAACTCCTCAAACATCCTCTCCGTTGGGAACCTACAGAATGTAGTCCTGCTCCCCCTAGTGGATGCAGATGGCGTGGCGGCCGGTCTTACATTTTGGCGTTGGGTTTGACGTGTCCCTTGATGGTCATCATCATCTTGTCGTAGACGCCCCGGGACAGGTTGAGGTTGTAGGGAACGCTCTGCAGAGGAGAGGACCACCGAGGCTCAGACCAACCACCAGACAACAGGCCGCTACTCAGGGACTGACACACACACACACACACACACACACACACACACACACACACACACACACACACACACACACACATGCGCATGCACGCACACACACACACACACACACGCACGCACGCACGCAGACAGACAGACAGACAGACAGACACACACCCAGTCTCTTCCTCTCTCAGGGTGTGTTGGTTCTGACTCACCAGGGGTCCGGATGTGGGCGGGAGCGGCCAGTGCTGGGGCGTGATGGAGGGGTTCTGTCCGGGCCACCCGGGCTGCCCCGGGTTGAAGCCGGGGGTCCAGGCCTGGGGGGCGGGCCACCCCGGAACGCTGGGAGAAGGAGGAGGGGCCGGTACCGGGGTGGGCACCGGGGTGGAGACGGGGGCGGGGACGGGGCCGGGGGCCGGGGGCCCGTACTGAGGCCAGCACGGGTTGCAGGGCTGGCCCGGGGCAGAGGCGGGGGCAGAGGCTGGGAGAGGGGCGGGGAGGGGGGCAGGGAGGGGTGGCAGCTGAGGGGCGAGGGGCGGCTGAGGCACCAGAGGGGCGCTCGGGCCCGGGTACGAGGCCGGGTACGAGGCTGGGTACGAGGCCGGGTACGAGGCCGGGTAAGAGGCCGGATAAGAGGCCGGATAGGAGGCCGGATAGGACTGGTAAGAGGCCGGGTAAGAACCGGGGAAGGTGGGTTGAGGAGCCGGCGCCTGTCCCGGTTGAGCCCCGGTCCAGCAGGGGGTGTTGGGCTGTCCGGACCAGCAGGGGGAGGTCTGGGGGGGCGGGGCCTGCGGTCCGGGCCACGCGGCGGCCCCCGAGGTGGGCGGGGCCTGCGGTCCGGGCCACACGGCGGCCCCCGAGGTGGGCGGGGCTTGCTGCTGAGGCCACGGCCCGGTCCCCTGGGGAGCAGAGCCATAGGGCGGGCAGCCACCACCACACGGAGCTAGAGGTTGCTGGGGGAGGGGTGGGGAGGGGGGAGGAGGGGGGAGGAGGGGGAGGAGGAGGGGGGGAGGGGGAGGGGTGGGGAGGGGGGAGGAGGAGGGGGAGGGGAGAGGGAGGGGAGGAAGAGAGTCCAGGATGGATATACGGGGCAGAGCGAGGGTGGAGAGGATGGAGGACACCAACTTGCATTTCCACAACCCGCCCGTCAGAACCAAGCAGAAGAACAACAAGACACTTTAGAGCTGAGAGGAGACATGAGAGGAGACATGAGAGGAGACATGAGGAGGAGACATGAGGAGGAGACATGAGGAGGAGACATGAGGAGGAGACATGAGAGGAGACATGAGAGGAGACATGAGGAGGAGACATGAGGAGGAGACATGAGAGGAGACATGAGGAGGAGACATGAGGAGGAGACATGAGGAGGAGACATGAGAGGAGACATGAGGAGGAGACATGAGGAGGAGACATGAGAGGAGACATGAGGAGGAGACATGAGAGGAGACATGAGAGGAGACATGAGAGGAGACATGAGGAGGAGACATGAGAGGAGACATGAGAGGAGACATGAGGAGGAGACATGAGGAGGAGACATGAGAGGAGACATGAGGAGGAGACATGAGAGGAGACATGAGAGGAGATATGAGGAGAGACATGAGGAGGAGACATGAGGAGGAGACATGAGAAGGAGACATGAGGAGGAGACATGAGAGGAGACATGAGAGGAGACATGAGAGGAGACATAAGGAGGAGACATGAGGAGGAGACATGAGGAGGAGACATGAGAGGAGACATGAGGAGGAGACATGAGAGGAGACATGAGGAGGAGACATGAGGAGGAGACATGAGGAGGAACACCTGAACCATACTTACATCCATTCTACCTGTGGGAAGAAGAAGAGCAGCAGAGCATTAGATGAGGAGTATAAACCCACGTGTTGCTTTCTAAGTCTAACCTGGTTGATTAAAAGCTCCTCGGGGATGGACCATAAGAGCTATGAGAGGATGATGTGGAAATGTCAGAATGAATTAGGGAATAGAGATTTGTGACTCAAGTGGTTGACATGTAGGAGTGAACTAATTGGGAGGGACTGGATGGTGATTCACTCATTCATAGACTAGAATGGGACAGTGGCAGCACTCACCGTGAGTGAGGGCACGAGGGACACTTATGGGGGAATGTGCCGGAACAGTGAAACCATTCAGCGTCCTCCCTGTCTCCCCGTCTCCCTGTCTCCTTCAACAGGTTCAACATCCCTGTCTTAAGGACCAGCCTCCTCTTCATCATCCTCATCCTCATCCTCATCCTCCTCCTCTTCATCGTCCTCATCCTCATCTTCATCATCATCATCCTCATCCTCCTCATCCTCATCCTCATCCTCCTCTTCATCATCCTCATCCTCATCCTCCTCTTCATCATCCTCATCCTCATCCTCCTCTTCATCATCATCATCCTCATCCTCATCATCATCATCATCCTCCTCATCCTCCTCCTCCTCATCCTCCTCATCCTCAGCCTCATCATCATCATCATCCTCCTCTTCATCATCATCCTCATCCTCCTCTTCATCATCATCCTCATTCTCATCATCATCATCATCATCATCCTCATCCTCCTCTTCGTCATCCTCATCCTCCTCTTCATCATCCTCATCCTCCTCTTCATCATCATCCTCATCCTCATCATCATCCTCATTATTATCCTCATCATCCTCATCATCCTCATCATCCTCATCCTCCTCTTCATCATCCTCCTCATCCTCCTCATCATCCTCATCCCGAGAGTTCGTATATCGTTCTTATAATGTCTTGCTATCTCTTGCTCCACTTAATAATAAATAATCGATCAATTACATTAGATTAGATTAGATTAGATTAGATTACATTACATTACATTACATTACATTACATTACATTAGATTAGATTAGATTCTAATGTGTTGTCATTGCAGCACAAGTTCAGTACAGAGAAAATAATAGTTGATCTAAGCAGAGTGAACATGTCCCAGTGAAGACCACGGTGATATATAATGAACAGTGGTTAAATAAGACGTACTAACAGGTGTGTATACGGTATATTTAGTAGAGATAGTGTCGTAAACTATGGTAGCCCTACTGGCCAGAGGTATGACTTATACAGTAGGTAGGAGATATGTTCAGATATATGTTTATATATAGATATATATATATATATATATAGATATATATATATATATATATATAGATATATATACACAGGTAAGTATACAACTATCAACAGGTAGTGAGCAGGGGTGTGCAGTTATAAATCAAGTTACACTGTGCTTTCCCTAATTAACCTGATACCTCTTCATATACTTATTATACTTAAACACACACTTGCATACATTTCTAAGTTTTTAAATCAAATTAAAAATTATAAAAATATTTGGTATTTTATATTTATTTTATTTCAATGATCTTATCAATGCTCCAAACCTAAGTGTGGAGCAGCAGAGCGCTCATCAAATGACCAATAGAGCGTTTCTCTCTGACTTGGAACCCAAACTATTGTCAGAATATGTCATGAGGTTCCCTCAGACTGGAACACTTACCTTGTGTTGTCTGTGGGCTCCAGGTGTGTACGGTTTGGGATTCTGTTCTGCTGTTATTGTCTCTGCTTGTCACGCAACACACACACAAACACACACACACACTGACACACACTCTTTTATAGCCCTAAATCCTGTGTGCATTTAGCCCCTCCCCCACCCCCTAACCACCTGACCCTAACCACCTGACCCTAACCACCTGACCCTAACCACCTGACCCTAACCCTGATAGGACGACCGTGGCTCACCTCACGTGTTCATGAATGAACTTTAAATGATGTTTCAGTTTGGCCTTTTGTTTGTTGGTTGGTTAGTTGGTTTGTTTGTTGGTTGGTTAGTTGGTTTGTTTGTTGGTTGGTTAGTTGGTTTGTTTGTTGGTTGGTTAGTTGGTTTGTTTGTTGGTTGGTTAGTTGGTTGGTTTGTTGGTTGGTTAGTTGGTTTGTTTGTTGGTTGGTTAGTTGGTTTGTTTGTTGGTTGGTTAGTTGGTTTGTTTGTTGGTTGGTTAGTTGGTTTGTTTGTTGGTTGGTTAGTTGGTTTGTTTGTTGGTTGGTTAGTTGGTTTGTTTGTTGGTTGGTTAGTTGGTTTGTTTGCTTGGTTGCAGTTTGTGTGTTTATGGAATCGAAGATTTGGAAAATTTGGAAATTTGGAAAAAAAAGAGAGTGAGACAGAAATACCTTTGTTAATTCTAAGAGTGCTAAAGATAGATGTTATACCTGCTATATTAAAACATGTCCTCTAAAGATAGATGTTATACCTGCTATATTAAAACATGTCCTCTAAAGATAGATGTTATACCTGCTATATTAAAACATGTCCTCTAAAGATAGATGTTATACCTGCTATATTAAAACATGTCCTCTAAAGATAGATGTTATACCTGCTATATTAAAACATGTCCTCTAAAGATAGATGTTATACCTGCTATATTAAAACATGTCCTCTAAAGATAGATGTTATACCTGCTATATTAAAACATGTCCTCTAAAGATAGATGTTATACCTGCTATATTAAAACATGTCCTCTAAAGATAGATGTTATACCTGCTATATTAAAACATGTCCTCTAAAGATAGATGTTATACCTGCTATATTAAAACATGTCCTCTAAAGATAGATGTTATACCTGCTATATTAAAACATGTCCTCAAAAGATAGATGTTATACCTGCTATATTAAAACATATCCTCTAAAGATAGATGTTATACCTGCTATATTAAAACATGTCCTCAAAAGATAGATGTTATACCTGCTATATTAAAACATGTCCTCTAAAGATAGATGTTATACCTGCTATATTAAAACATGTCCTCAAAAGATAGATGTTATACCTGCTATATTAAAACATGTCCTCTAAAGATAGATGTTATACCTGCTATATTAAAACATGTCCTCTAAAGATAGATGTTATACCTGCTATATTAAAACATGTCCTCTAAAGATAGATGTTATACCTGCTATATTAAAACATGTCCTCTAAAGATAGATGTTATACCTGCTATATTAAAACATGTCCTCTAAAGATAGATGTTATACCTGCTATATTAAAACATGTCCTCTAAAGATAGATGTTATACCTGCTATATTAAAACATGTCCTCTAAAGATAGATGTTATACCTGCTATATTAAAACATGTCCTCTAAAGATAGATGTTATACCTGCTATATTAAAACATGTCCTCAAAAGATAGATGTTATACCTGCTATATTAAAACATGTCCTCAAAAGATAGATGTTATACCTGCTATATTAAAACATGTCCTCTAAAGATAGATGTTATACCTGCTATATTAAATGTCCTCTCCACTGTCTGAGGACATGGGGCTGACCCGCGGACCAGGGAAAAGGACAGGACAGCTACACAAGCAGACCTCCAGAGACATAGATATTAGAGATATTATAAGAGATATCATTCAACGATTAGCTCAGCTGCTCTGCCATGGTTCTTGCTGAAAAGGCCAAAATTGTATCTCACTGGTTTTATCAGCTTTTGAAAACAATTCAAATGAGAAGTTGAGATGCCAATATTAATACAGTATGTTAATCAATATTAATACAGTATGTTAATCAATATGATGCATGATATAATGGGTAGGTAACAACCAACTCACTATCCCACTTTTGATAGATTCAACTTGAAGGAAAAGTGGTGTATTATTGGTGTTTAGGACTGAGGTCAGACTGAACCCAAGGAGTGTCCAGGACAACAGACCAACAGTAAACCCTTAAAGACCACACTGGCTCTCTGTCTCTCCAGGGTAACCTCACTGGCTCTCTGTCTCTCCAGGGTAACCTCACTGACTCTCTGTCTCTGTAACCACATTACAGGACAATTGGGCCCAGAAATGTCAGCAATCCCCGACCGTTCAGACCCGAGACGTGAGGATGCTCAGCGGAATGGAAGGTTTCATTTGTCTGCTTAGTTTGGTCAGGTTTGACTAAAATGGCCACGTCCAAAATGAATAATATGATAATATTTTATTTTTTTGTATTTTATATGCAGTTTCAGGGTTTCAGGTTTGAGCCCATCTCAAAGAACAAAAGACACAGCTTGTTCCCCAAATTAGTCACTGAGTGTATTGATTAGGTTCTAATGTATTGATTCGATTCTAATGTATTGATTAGATTCTAATGTATTGTCATTGCACAGCTCAATACAAGATACAAGACACAAGACACAAGATACAAGACACAAGAGACAAGAGACAAGATACAAGATACAAGACACAAGATACAAGATACAAGACACAAGACACAAGATACGAGAGATACAAGATACAAGAGATACAAGATACAAGACACAAGATACAAGATACAAGAGATACAAGATACAAGACACAAGATACAAGATACAAGATACAAGAGATACAAGATACAAGAGATACAAGATACAAGATACAAGACACAAGATACAAGACACAATATACAAGACACAAGACACAATATACAAGATACAAGATACAAGATACAAGAGATACAAGATACAAGATACAAGACACAAGACACAAGATACAAGAGATACAAGATACAAGACACAAGACACAAGATACAAGATACAAGATACAAGAGATACAAGATACAAGACAAGACACAAGACACAAGATACAAGATACAAGAGATACAAGAGATACAAGATACAAGACACAAGATACTAGACACAAGATACAAGACACAAGATACAAGACACAAGATACAAGACACAAGACACAAGATACAAGATACAAGAGATACAAGATACAAGAGATACAAGATACAAGACACAAGATACAAGATACAAGACACAAGACACAAGATACAAGATACAAGATACAAGACACAAGACACAAGACACAATATACAAGATACAAGATACAAGACACAAGACACAAGATACAAGATACAAGATACAAGACACAAGATACAAGAGATACAAGAGATACAAGATACAAGAGATACAAGATACAAGATACAAGATACAAGACACAAGATACAAGACACAAGACACAAGACACAAGACACAAGAGATACAAGATACAAGATACAAGACACAAGATACAAGAGATACAAGAGATACAAGACACAAGATACAATATACTAGATACAAGACACAAGATACAAGATACAAGATACAAGACACAAGATACAATATACTAGATACAAGACACAAGACACAAGACACAAGATACAAGATACAAGATACAAGACACAAGATACAATATACTAGATACAAGACACAAGATACAAGATACAAGATACAAGATACAAGACACAAGATACAAGATACAAGAGATACAAGACACAAGATACAATATACTAGATACAAGACACAAGATACAATATACAAGAGATACAAGATACAAGACACAAGATACAATATACTAGATACAAGACACAAGACACAAGAGACAAGATACAAGATACAAGAGATACAAGATACAAGACACAAGATACAAGATACTAGATACAAGATACAAGATACAAGAGATACAAGATACAAGACACAAGATACAAGATACAAGATACAAGATACAGTACAGTAGTATAGTACAGTACAGGGAACATAATTCAGCATCTAACCAGAGTGCAAATGTTACAGTAAAGTCTATGGTAATATATAATGAGCAGTGGTTAAATAAGATGAAACAGTCTACTAGGTATAAAAACAGGTATAAATAACTTATAGAGTAGGTATGAGATATGTGTAGAATTATAGGTATATATAAAGTATATACCAAAGCTGCATTTTACTGTTCCAAAATTCAAAGCTCAGTATTGAACCCTAACAAACTTTGAAACATTTTCGTCCCTCCTCCATCCCCCAGCTCCTCCCCCCAGCTCCTCCCCCCAGCTCCTCCCCCCAGCTCCTCCCCCAGCTCCTCCCCCCAGCTCCTCCCCCAGCTCCTCCCCCCAGCTCCTCCCCCAGCTCCTCCCCCAGCTCCTCCCCCAGCTCCTCCCCCAGCTCCTCCCCCAGCTCCTCCCCCAGCTCCTCCCCCAGCTCCTCCCCCCAGCTCCTCCCCCAGCTCCTCCCCCCAGCTCCTCCCCCAGCTCCTCCCCCAGCTCCTCCCCCCAGCTCCTCCCCCAGCTCCTCCCCCAGCTCCTCCCTGCTCCCGGACGATTTCGCCAACTTCTTTGACAAGAAGGTCAACGATATCTGACCCCCGGCTGATGCTCTTCACATCCACCACCCATGTCGCCCCCCACCCTCCCACATCCCTCCTTTACCCGTTTCTCTCCCCTCTCCACAGAGGATGTTCTTCACCTCATCACATCCAGCCGCCCCACCACATGCTCCCTGGATCCAGTCCCCTCCTTCTGCTTCAGTCAACTGCGCCTGAACTCCTGCCCTTCCTGACACACATCACCAACGCATCTCTGATGTCTTGATGCTTTCCCGCTGCATTCAGAGTCACCCCCTCCTGAGGAAACCAACACTCCACCCCTCTGAACTCAACAACTACAGACCGCTATCCCTTTGCCCTTCTTATCCAAAACTCTTGAACATGTTGTCTTTAACCAATTGTCCTCCACCAGAACTGCCTCTTGGACCTCCACCAATCTGGTTTCAAGGCAGGTCGCTCGACAGAAACTGCCCTTCTGACAGTGACGGAGTCGCTCCATGTTGCTAGAGGGAATTCTCTCTCCTCGGTCCTGATACTCCTGGACCTGTCTGCAGCATTGGACACTGTGAACCACCAGATTCTCCTCTCCACCCTTGAGGGGATGGGTCTCTTGGGCTCTGCTCTCTCCTTGTTTACATCCTACCTGACGGGTCGCTCCTACCAGGTGGCACTGAGAGGGTCTGTGTCAGAACCACGCCGACTGACTACTGGGGTTCCACAAGGATTTAGCAGACATCTCAAAGTGGATGTCGATGCACCACCTAAAGCTGAACAAGACTGAGCTAGTGTTCTTCCCGGCAAAGGGCTGTCCGTATTGTCCCTGGCTGTCACCATTGATGATGCTGTGGTGACTCCTACTCGGACCGCAAGGAATCTGGGTGTGACCCTGGAGGACCAACTGTCGTTCTCGGCAAACATTGCATCGGTGACACGCTCCTGCAGATTCCTCCTCTACAACATCAGGAGGATTCGGCCTTTACTCAGTGAAAGGCTGCTCAGGTGCTCATCCAGGCTCTAGTCATCTCCCCTCTGGACTACTGCAACTCCCTCCTTGCTGGGGCCCGGTGTCTGCCATCAGGCTCATTCAGAAAGCTGCAGCTCGCCTGGTGTTCAAACGACCCAAGTTCTCCCACACATCTACCCTCCTTCGGACTCTACACTGGCTCCCTGTAGCTGCTCCATCCAGTTCAAGACCTTGGTGCTAGCCTACAAGGCAGTAAAGGTACAGCTCCATCCTACCTCCTGGCAATGGTCAAGCCCTACATCCCAACCCGTCCACTTCGCTCTGCTTTTTCGGGCCGTTTGCTTGCCCCCTCGCTTAGGGGCCCCTGAGGGCCGATCTACGAGGTCACGGCTCTTCTCTGTTCTGATGTCAGAACAGCAGAGTCTCTCCCATCTTCCGCCGCAGGCTGAAAACTCATCTCTTCAGGAAACACGACTGGATCCTTCCTCCTAGCGCATCCTCTTATCACTTTTACTAGTGTCTTACTAAGTAGATTATCTAGTAGATTGTTAGGTAGATATTGTTCTAGATATTGTTCTATATTGTTTGCCAACTTATTGTACTTTTACCTTATTGAGCTTATTGTCCTTCTACCTGAGCACTGGTTCAGTTCTTAGAGACTAGTTATGAATGAAATGCACTTTTTGACTTCTGGTGACGACTTGTTCTCTTACCTTCCTTTGTTAAACACTATTGGAAGTCACTTTGGATAAAAGCGTATCAAAAAGATAAATCTATATGAATGTATATACAGCAGGTAAAGGCCTACTAATCACCATTTGTACCAATAAAAACATCCA
>CM051019.1:25579635-25592135 GCA_027704905.1 Muraenolepis orangiensis
CAGCTGCCTGCTAACCGAACGTCAGTCCGATAAGGAACGTGTTGACAGACCTTCTTCATAGAGAGGATAGAGAGCTTTATGGACCCAGACAGACCTGTTATTTTAGGTAATAACGGCGTGTGAGTGTGTGAGTGTGTGAGTGTGTGTGGCCAGGTGAGGTCTGTTTTGTGGCTCATGGATTAGAATGACCGGACGAAAATGAAAAGTTGTGTTTAGGCCTTTTGGAGCTCATGGTTTCCCATCATCGTCTTACAGAGATGACTTTATATTCCCCCATAAATACCCCCTCCTAGCCCTGGGCCTGGGCCTGTAGCACTCACCTGGGCCTGTCAGTACAGCCTGGTACCATGTAGTACTAGGGAGGGTTAGTACTCACCTGGGCCTGTCAGTACAGCCTGGTACCATGTAGTACTAGGGAGGGTTAGTACTCACCTGGGCCTGTCAGTACAGCCTGGTACCATGTAGTACTAGGGAGGGTTAGTACTCACCTGGGCCTGTCAGTACAGCCTGGTACCATGTAGTACTAGGGAGGGTTAGTACTCACCTGGGCCTGTCAGTACAGCCTGGTACCATGTAGTACTAGGGAGGGTTAGTACTCACCTGGGCCCACACACACCTGTAGGGCCCGCCTCCTGGAGGGAAAGTGATCAATTAGATCCATAGATGACTGTACTAAACACCACCTGTATCGCATTAGTATTACCTGGATAGTTAACAGGGTGAGCTGTGATGGTGTCAGCCTTATGGACGGCTGCTGAAGCTACGGTTCCTCCGCCTGCACCACCCATCATAGAAACACATCCCCTCCCAAAGCGGCACCTTCTGGAGAGTACGGCTGTAGGTCTGTGTCCCTGTTTGAACCATAGTGTGTGTTGTGGTGTCTGGTGTGTGTGTGCTATGGTGTGTGTGTGTGTGTGTGTGCTATGGTGTGTGTGTGTGTGTGTGTGTGTGTGTGTGTGTGTGTGTGTGTGTGTGTGTGTGTGTGTGTGTGTGTGTGTGTGTGTGTGGTGTGTGTGTGTGTGTGTGTGTGTGTGTGTGTGTGTGTGTGTGTGTGTGTGTGTGTGTGTGTGTGTGTGTGTGTGTGTGTGTGTGTGTGTGTGTGTGTGTGTGTGTGTGTGTGTGTGTCTTGTAGCACATCCTCTCCATGTCACATGCACACACAGTGGTTTTTATTGATCTTTATACATTATGATATTGGTAAACAGTACACACTCTATAGCCTAGTGTATAGTATTAATATACAGGTGGTGTATAGTACTACTGGTATGGTATTAATATACAGGTGTGTATAGTACTACTGGTATGGTAATACTAATGCTATACAGGTGGTGTATAGTCCCTCAGTGAGAGATGTCTCAGAAGGTGGACGTTTCCACTGTTACATAAGAGTGAAGGTGGAGGAGGTGGAGGAGGAGGTGGAGGAGGAGGTGGAGGAGGTGGAGGTGGAGGTGGAGGAGGTGGAGGAGTGGAGGAGGTGGAGGTGGAGGAGGTGGTGGAGTGGAGTGGAGTGGAGGTGGAGGAGGTGGAGGAGGTGGTGGAGTGGAGGTGGAGGAGGAGGTGGAGGAGGAGGAGGAGGAGGAGGAGGAGGGGTGGTGGAGGAGTGGACCAGAATATCCTCAGCCTGCTCTGCTTCATGAGGACTGGAACACTGAGGGTTCAACATCAGGTGTCTTTAGGACAGCTGATGTTGGGGTTAGGTGGTGTTTTGTAACGGCAGGTGTCTTTAGGACAGCTGATGTTGGGGTTAGGTGGTGTTTTGTAACTGCAGGTGTCTTTAGAACAGCTGATGTTGGGGTTAGGTGGTGTTTTGTAACTGCAGGTGTCTTTAGAACAGCTGATGTTGGGGTTAGGTGGTGTTTTGTAACTGCAGGTGTCTTTAGGACAGCTGATGTTGGGGTTAGGTGGTGTTTTGTAACTGCAGGTGTCTTTAGGACAGCTGATGTTGGGGTTAGGTGGTGTTTTGTAACTGCAGGTGTCTTTAGGACAGCTGATGTTGGGGTTAGGTGGTGTTTTGTAAAGCAGGAGGTGTGGCCACACAGGCCTTAGATCTGGTGAGCAAAGCATCTCAGCCAATGAGGAAGCTGTGTTTTACACTGGGGGGCGGGGCCTTTTGGAGACTTATTCCACAGTTTGAAGTGAGCGTCCGGCCGGGGGAGGGGAGGGGGAGGGGAGGGGGAGGGGGAGGGAGGGAGGGGGAGGAGGAGGAGGAGGAGGAGGAGGGAGGAGGAGGAGGAGGAGGAGGAGGAGGAGGAGGAGGAGGAGGAGGAGGAGGAGGAGGGGGAGGAGGGGTGAAGGGAAACCAAAACAAGGCCAGAGAGAGAGAGAGAGAGGGAAGAGGAAGAGGAGATGGGAGGAGAGAGAGAGAGAGAGAGAGAGAGAGAGAGAGAGAGAGAGAGAGAGAGAGAGAGAGAGAGAGAGAGAGAGAGAGTTGGAGGACAGTGAATGTTACTGAAGAGACCATCACAAGAGACAAACACAGAACAAGCCAGCAGCTCCTGTCTGTCTGTCTGTCTGTCTGTCTGTCTGTCTGTCTGTCTGTCTGTCTGTCTGTCTGTCTGTCTGTCTGTCTTTAACGCCTGACTTGACTGAGAGGTCTCACCGTCTGCTGTCCTCCATCTTGGTCTGTCCATCTGTCAGTCAGGCGTTCACCGCCTGTTTTCTCCTATTCTCTCTGGTAATATGAGCTTTATGGCTGAATATAGTATATAACATATATATATATATACACACACCTGTTATATATATATGTTTATATATACGTATATATACATATATATACATATATATAACAGGTGTGTTGGCCTGTCTGTCTGTCTGTCTGTCTGTCTGTCTGTCTGTCTGTCTGTCTGTCTGTCTGTGTGCATACAGTTCAATTCTAAATGCTGCAGGTGTACAAGGCTTCACCTTCAGATGACACTTTACTACGAGAGAGAGAGAGAGAGAGAGGGAGAGGAGAGGGAGAGGGAGAGAGAGAGGGAGAGAGAGAGGGAGAGAGAGAGAGAGAGAGAGGAGAGAGAGAGAGAGAGAGAGAGAGAGAGAGAGAGAGAGAGAGAGAGAGAGAGAGAGAGAGAGAGAGAGAGAGAGAGAGAGAGAGAGAGAGAGAGGGAGAGGGAGAGGAGAGGGAGAGGGAGAGGGAGAGAGAGAGAGAGTGTGTATTTGGATTGTGAACCCATTGTGAACATAGCATATTTGGATTGTGAACACACATAACCTATAGTGAGTGAGTGTGTGAGTGTGTGCTTGTGTTGCGTTGGTCACGTGGGTCCAGGCCAACTCACTCCTCGATGAAAGGATGATGAGAGGATGATGAAAGGATGATGAGAGGATGATGAGAGGATGATGAGAGGATGATGAGAGGATGATGAGAGGATGATGAGAGGATGATGAGAGGATGAGAGGCCCAGTGGAGCTCCACTGCCCAGTGAGGCCCTCTGGCTGCCCGGCCTCTACTACCTCTACTACCTCTGCTGCCTCTGTGGAGGCTTTCCCCCTAGCCGGGCCCTCGCCTTACACACAATTGTTGGTGTGTGTGTGTGTGTGTGTGTGTGTGTGTGTGTGTGTGTGTGTGTGTGTGTGTGTGTGTGTGTGTGTGTGTGTGTGTGTGTGTGTGTGTGTGTGTGTGTGTGTGTGTGTGTGTGTGTGTGTGTGTGTGTGTGTGTGTGTGTGTGTGTGGTGTGTGTGTGTGTGTGTGTGTGTGTGTGTGTGTGTGTGTGTGTGTGTGTGTGTGTGTGTGTGTGTGTGAAAATGCCTGAGTGTGTGAGTGTGTGTGAGTGTGTGTGAGTGTGTGTGAGTGTGGTGAGTGTGTGTGAGTGTGTGAGTGTGTGAGTGTGTGAGTGTGTGAGTGTGTGAGTGTGTGAGTGTGTATGTGTCAAAGTAACATAGCTCTAAATATGTGCATGTTTTTGGTTCCCTGTGTGTGTTTCTCTCTCCCTGTCTACTAACCGTGGTCTAGTTACTAGTGGGAGCTTTATACCCCTTTAGTAATATTATTCAAGTAATACTTCTAGGGCCTGGTTAGCCTGGTTAGCCTGGTTAGCCTGGTTAGCCTGGTTAGCCCCACCCTGTCCCCAGCTGTCTGTCTGAACATAAGTGTCTCTATCACAGTTAGAGTCTGTCATCCATTATGATGAGTATTAATTTGTTCATTGATGCCACGCCCATTTATGGCTGACTCTTATGGCTGATTTATGGCTGGTCACGTGATCACATCCTCAGAGGTGCACCTTGACCTCTGAGGATGTGATGGTTTTATACCAGGGGGCACGAGAGCCCCAGCTAGCAGCTGGAGGTACTGGGTTCAATCCCAGTACCTCCAGTCTACCTGGAGGGGTCTGAGAGCAAGACAACCACCTGTCTGTCTGCTGGAGGGGTCTGAGAGCAAGACAACCACCTGTCTGTCTGCTGGAGGGGTCTGAGAGCAAGACAACCACCTGTCTGTCTGCTGGAGGGGTCTGAGAGCAAGACAACCACCTGTCTGTCTGCTGGAAGGGTCTGAGAGCAAGACAACCACCTGTCTGTCTGCTGGAGGGGTCTGAGAGCAAGACAACCACCTGTCTGTCTGCTGGACAACAGGGAACTGCAGTACAGTACAGTAGTAGTACAGTACAGTAGTAGTATTACAGTACAGTAGTAGTACAGTACAGTAGTAGTATTACAGTACAGTAGTAGAACAGTACAGTAGTAGTAGTATTACAGTACAGTAGTAGAACAGTACAGTAGTAGTATTACAGTACAGTAGTAGTACAGTACAGTAGTAGTATTACAGTACAGTAGTAGTACAGTACAGTAGTAGTATTACAGTACAGTACAGTAGTAGTATTACAGTACAGTAGTAGTACAGTACAGTAGTAGTAGTATTACAGTACAGTAGTATAACAGTACAGTAGTAGTATTACAGTACAGTAGTAGTATTACAGTACAGTAGTAGTATAGTACAGTAGTAGTATTACAGTACAGTAGTAGTACAGTACAGTAGTAGTACAGTACAGTAGTAGTATAGTACAGTAGTAGTATTACAGTACAGTAGTAGTACAGTACAGTAGTAGTACAGTACAGTAGTAGTATAGTACAGTAGAAGTACAGTAGTAGTATTACAGTACAGTAGTAGAACAGTACAGTAGTAGTAGTATTACAGTACAGTAGTAGTACAGTACAGTAGTAGTATTACAGTACAGTAGTAGTAGTATTACAGTACAGTAGTAGTACAGTACAGTAGAAGTATTACAGTACAGTAGTAGTAGTATTACAGTACAGTAGTACAACAGTACAGTAGTAGTACAGCACAGTAGTAGTAGTATTACAGTACAGTAGTAGTACAGTACAGTAGTAGAACAGTACAGTAGTAGTACAGTACAGTAGTAGTATTACAGTACAGTAGTAGAACAGTACAGTAGAAGTATTACAGTACAGTAGAAGTATTACAGTACAGTAGTAGTATTACAGTACAGTAGTAGTAGTATTACAGTACAGTAGTAGAACAGTACAGTAGTAGTAGTACAGTACAGTAGAAGTATTACAGTACAGTAGTAGAACAGTACAGTAGTAGTAGTATTACAGTACAGTAGTAGTACAGTACAGTAGTAGTATTACAGTACAGTAGTAGTAGTATTACAGTACAGTAGTAGTACAGTAGTAGTATTACAGTACAGTAGTAGAACAGTACAGTAGTAGTACTACAAACGTCGAGCTGGCAGGCTTAGGATCGGCGGACGGGCAGTCATCCCGACCGTCGAAAACCGAGGCCTGTCAGTGCTTCAACCCAATGTCGAGGGCCTAACAACCGCCAAACTCGAAGTCCTGCGTCACCTGGCTGATTCCAACGGGGCAGCGGTTCTGGACAGGTTTCCCCGCTCACACCACCGACCATCCATCATTAAAGTCCCATCACTGGTGGAACCGGTACCAGGGAAACCCGTCAAGCGATGGAACTTCCGAAAGGCCAACTGGGAGTCGTATGCTGAAGAGACTGAAAGAAGGTCAGCTGGCCTGCCAGACCCAGACACAGCCGACCTGGATGCGGCCTATGCAGCCTACTGCCAGGTCCTCCTGGGTGCGGCAAAGAAGACCATCCCAC
This sequence comes from Muraenolepis orangiensis, assembly GCA_027704905.1. Classification (NCBI taxonomy): domain Eukaryota; kingdom Metazoa; phylum Chordata; class Actinopteri; order Gadiformes; family Muraenolepididae; genus Muraenolepis; species Muraenolepis orangiensis. The sequence goes on from CM051019.1 coordinate 25,585,709, forward strand.
GTGGCTATAACAGGAATTACATCCCAGGTTGGGACGAGGAATGCAGCCGCCTTCTGTGTGACCACCAGAGGGCTAGCTCCAGAGAAGAGGTGGATGTGACTGCAGCAGCACTGCTCCAGAAGCTGGATATCACCCGCAGGGCCAGATGGACAGAAGTCGTTGAATCAATCGACTTCACCCATTCTAGTCGCAAGGCGTGGCAGACCATCAACCAGCTCACAGGCAGAAATACAACACCCCACAGCTGCCCAGTCACAGCAAACACCATCGCATCCCAGCTCCTGAAGAACGGCCGCTTCCCGGATGCTGACAAAGACTTTGCCCGACTGACATCGCGTGAGGTGTCTTGCATCTCGGGAGCGGCCAGTGTCGATTCCAACCTCTCGGGAGAATTCACAGCAGAGGAACTCAGTGAGGCCATGAGCAAGCTCAAGCCAGGCAAATCCCCTGGCCGTGACAACATCCACCCGGAGTTCGTCATCCACCAGAGCACAACAACATCTGGCTGGCTCTGTGCTTTCTATACATCATGCTACCAGAGATTAAAGCTCCCAAAGACTTGGCGCCGTGCCTCTGTCATAGCTCTGCCGAAGCCAAATAAACCTGCAGAAGACCCCAAGTCATACAGACCAATCTCGTTGCTCTGTGTCCCATTTAAGATCTTGGAGAGGATGGTCCATAGCCGCATCGAGCCAGTGGTGGACTCACAGCTCCCACGGGAACAAGCTGGTTTCCGTCGTGGAAGATCAACAGCAGACCAGGTAACACTACTCTGTCAGGACATCGAGGACAGCTTCCAGAACAATGAGAAAGCTGGGGTAGTGTACCTGGATCTGACTGCTGCATATGACACCGTGTGGCACCGGGGACTCCACCTGAAGCTGCTGAGGACAATACCGGACCGCCACATGGTGAAGTTCATCATGGAGACACTTTCCAACCGCAGCTTCATCCTCCAGACCAGCAGTGGCCAGTGCAGTAGGCTCAGAAGACTGAAGAACGGGGTACCGCAGGGGTCTGTTCTCTCGCCGATGCTGTTCAATGTTTACATCCACGACCTACCTGATACAGCATCCAGAAAGTATGGCTACGCAGACGATCTTGCCATCATGCTGAGCCGACCAACGTGGAAGGCGATGGAAGAGGGGCTTAACGAAGACATGGGCACACTGGTAGCATACCTTCGAAGGTGGCGTCTACAGCTCAGCGTCGGAAAATCAGTCGCAGCGGCATACCACCTTAGCACCAGAGAAGCCAGGAGGGAACTTGAGGTGCACGTCGACAACAAATGTCTGGAGGTCCAGCAAGCCCCGAAGTATCTTGGAGTGCGTCTGGATCGGACATTATCCTTCAAACAACACCTGGAAGAAGTCAAGGCCAAGGTGACATCCAGGGTCGCGCTGATCCGCCGCCTCGCTGGAACAACCTGGGGAGCCTCCGCTAAGACGCTGCGAATATCCACCCAAGCCCTGGTCTTCTCTGCAGCGGAATACTGCGCCCCAGTCTGGAGCAGAAGCCCTCATGCGAGAAAGGTCGACGTGGCTATCAATACCTCCCTCCGAATAATAACTGGATGCTTAAAGCCTACCCCTGTGTCCCTCTTGCCAGTCCTCGCGGGAATAGCACCGGCCGGCCTCCGACGGGAGGCTGCCACCCTCGCCCTGGCCAGGAAGGCACAAAAGTATGACTGGCACATCCTGCACAACACCACAATAACACCAGCACCTCCAAGCAGACTCAAGTCCCGCCACCCCTACAACAAGGCAGCACAAGAGATGCTCAACTCCACCTCTGAGGACATCTCCAGAGATGCATGGTTGGCAGCAGCTTGGAAGCAGGAGTGGGAGTCAGCCGGGCCCTCCCGAATCCACTGTTACATCTGGGACCCAGGAGATGGCGCCATTGGAGGAGACGACCTACCACGCCGGCAATGGACCACACTGAACCGTCTACGAACTGGGGTCGGTCGCTTTAAAACATCAATGAAGACGTGGGGCTTGGCGGACAGTGCGGCATGCGAGTGCGGTGACCCTGACCAGACCGCCGACCATATAATCACCATCTGCCCCTTATATAGACCACCCTCGGAAGCCAGCCTCTTCGACCTAGGACCAGAGATGCGGGCATGGCTACACGACACCGAGTTGGACATCTGACGTTACATGAAAGAAGAAGAAGTAGTACAGTACAGTAGTAGTATTACAGTACAGTAGTAGAACAGTACAGTAGTAGTAGTATTACAGTACAGTAGTAGTACAGTACAGTAGAAGTATTACAGTACAGTAGTAGTATTACAGTACAGTAGTAGAACAGTACAGTAGTAGTACAGTACAGTAGTAGTAGTATTACAGTACAGTAGTAGTACAGTTGTAGAACAGTACAGTAGTAGTACAGTACAGTAGTAGTATTACAGTACAGTAGTAGTATTACAGTACAGTAGTAGAACAGTACAGTAGTAGTATTATTACAGTACAGTAGAAGTATTACAGTACAGTAGTAGTATTACAGTACAGTAGTAGTAGTATTACAGTACAGTAGTAGAACAGTACAGTAGTAGTACAGTACAGTAGTATTACAGTACAGTAGTAGTATTACAGTACAGTAGTAGAACAGTACAGTAGTTGTAGTATTACAGTACAGTAGAAGTATTACAGTACAGTATTAGTAGTATTACAGTACAGTAGTAGAACAGTACAGTAGTAGTACAGTACAGTAGTATTACAGTACAGTAGACGTATTACAGTACAGTAGTAGAACAGTACAGTAGTAGTAGTACAGTACAGTAGTAGTAGTATTACAGTACAGTAGTAGTATTACAGTACAGTAGTAGTAGTATTACAGTACAGTAGTAGAACAGTACAGTAGTAGTAGTACAGTACAGTAGTAGTAGTATTACAGTGCAGTAGTAGTATTACAGTACAGTAGTAGTACAGTACAGTAGTAGTAGTAGTACAGTACAGTAGTAGTAGTATTACAGTACAGTAGTAGTAGTACAGTACAGTAGTAGTAGTACATTACAGTACAGTAGAAGTATTACAGTACAGTAGTAGTACAGTAGTAGTAGTACAGTACAGTAGTAGTAGTACATTACAGTACAGTAGTAGTACAGTACAGTAGTAGTAGTACAGTACAGTATAGTACAGTCGTAGTACAACACAGTACAGTAGTGGTAGGAATAAAAAAAAAATAAAAAAAATACAATACGAATAAAAACTACAACAAAAAAGATATGTAAATATACCCTCTTTACAGGCCTTATGGCAGACCCAAACACATCACATCACGGATTGGTTTGCTACTGGTTTGCTAATGCTGGTGTGGATACAACTCATTAGCTCACACTGCCCATGCTATTGGCAGCTCCAGCTAACGCTAACAATAGCCAACCTGGAGGAGTTCTAGTAGCCTTCAGTTTTCTTCTTGTTCTCCGCAGGGTTTCAGCCAAGACGCTCCTGAAACGATTTGTTCTACCTGTCAACGTGTCTCTCTGTTCTCTCTCCTCAAAGCACAGGGAGCAGCAGCTGCTGGAGATGGAACAGAAGATTTAGTCTCTTTAGCGCTTAGCTCCGTAGCCACGGCTCTCAGTTCAGAGCCGACTGTTTGTTTGGCTAGCATAAAGCTAGCTAGCATAACGTGTGTGGTAGCAGACTTTGTTCATTTGACAATGTTCGGTCATGTTTATTGTTGGAATAGTAATGCTGGGTCTGGTTAAAGGTTTATGTTATCTTTGACTACTTGAGGGCTGGAGCGTCCTTCGCTGACATATTCTTCTTTCCGAAGGTAAATGTTACACAACAATTACCTAAGTGTGTCGTGCTATTTATGTAGCTCTCTATAATTAGGCTATATTGTGAGATTCATGTCCACCTTCCCTCTGCATCATGTTGAGTTGTAACCTCATTATCCTTCTAAGACGTCTGTTATCTGGGCTAAGAATGGGCCTGATAGTGAAAGGGCTCTGTGAGAACTGTAAATTATGTCCTATTGTCTTTTTAACTGTTCCTCTGTGAGCCTTTGACTCTTACTTCTAGATCTGGTAAAGCTCCCAGTAAGTAGGCTGGCCGATATTACAGAGCAATTAAGGATAGTCTCTAAAAGGGCTTAGCATGATCCACTGCATTGGGTCTACTCTGAAACACATTAGAACTGTGTGTTTTACTCTTACTGCCTCATATTTAATTTCCATCCATCCATCGTCTAACGCTTATCCGGGTCAGGTCGAAAACGGGTCCAAATTTCCCTCTCCCTGGCAGCTCTGACTGGGGGATCCCAAGGTGTTCCCAGGTCAGCGTGGAGATGTAGTCACCCACCTGTACCTTGGTCTGCCCTGTGGTCTCCTCCTCCCACCTGGACCTTGGTCTGCCCCGTGGTCTCCTCCTCCCACCTGGACCTTGGTCTGCCCTGTGGTCTCCTCCTCCCACCTGGACCTTGGTCTGCCCCGTGGTCTCCTCCCACCTGGACCTTGGTCTGCCCGTGGTCTCCTCCTCCCACCTGGACCTTGGTCTGCCCTGTGGTCTCCTCCTCCCACCTGGACCTTGGTCTGCCCCGTGGTCTCCTCCTCCCACCTGGACCTTGGTCTGCCCCGTGGTCTCCTCCCCACCTGGACCTTGGTCTGCCCTGTGGTCTCCTCCCACCTGGACCTTGGTCTGCCCTGTGGTCTCCTCCTCCCACCTGGACCTTGGTCTGCCCCTGGTCTCCTCCTCCCACCTGTACCTTGGTCTGCCCCGTGGTCTCCTCCTCCCACCTGGACCTTGGTCTGCCCCGTGGTCTCCTCCTCCCACCTGGACCTTGGTCTGCCCCGTGGTCTCCTCCTCCCACCTGGACCTTGGTCTGCCCCGTGGTCTCCTCCTCCCACCTGGACCTTGGTCTGCCCCGTGGTCTCCTCCCACCTGGACCTTGGTCTGCCCTGTGGTCTCCTCCTCCCACCTGGACCTTGGTCTGCCCTGTGGTCTCCTCCTCCCACCTGGACCTTGGTCTGCCCCGTGGTCTCCTCCCACCTCCCGTAGACCCTAAAAGCTGCTCTATACTGCTGTACTGCAGGTACTCTGTGACCACAGAGAGGGGATCTCTCAACACCACCCAAACTGGACCAGGGTGAAACCTTCACCCCAACACCACCTAAACTGGACCAGGGTGAAACCTTCACCCCAACACCACCTAAACTGGACCAGGGTGAAACCTTCACCCCAACACCACCTAAACTGGACCAGGGTGAAACCTTCACCCCAACACCACCTAAACTGGACCAGGGTGAAACCTTCACCCTGGTCCTCACAACCCCATCAGCCTTGTGTGTGTGTGTGTGTGTGTGTGTGTGTGTGTGTGTGTGTGTGTGTGTGTGTGTGTGTGTGTGTGTGTGTGTGTGTGTGTGTGTGTGTGTGTGTGTGTGTGTGTGTGTGTGTGTGTGTGTGTGTGTGTGTGTGTGTGTGTGTGTGTGTGTGTGTGTGTGTGTGTGTGTGTGTGTGTGTGTGTGTGTGTGTGTGTGTGTGTGTGTGTGTGTGTGTGTGTGACCACATGTGAGGAATGTATTTGATAAGCAAACCCCTTGAGACAAACTGGCCTCCGGTCTCTAAGCTAATTGTCCAGGATGGATGTGTGTGAGGCTCCTCCGTCGGGCCACAGCGGTTTGTGGGAGCTACAATCCGCCCGGCGCTGGAATAGAAAGAGAAAAGAAACAAGCGGAAAAGCCCGAGTCATGATATTCATATATGATATGATATATGATATGATATAGTCATGATGTTCATATATGATATGATATAGTCATGATGTTCATATATGATATGATATAGTCATGATGTTCATATATGATATGATATAGTCATGATGTTCATATATGATATGATATAGTCATGATATTCATATATGATATGATATAGTCATGATGTCTCCACGATGTCCGGAGTTTGTTATTATTATTTTTGCAACTAAGCTAGTGGCCTCAATTAGAGTCAACCCAGAACATGGAGGCTGGGACTCATGAGTAACCTGTCAACAAACAAATAAACAACGCAAATAAACAGTGTTTTGTTAGTGACAAACCCTATTTCCACAGGCTGGGTCGGCGTGGCCCCGGGGGGGTCTCAAGGGGTGAGGGATGGCCTCCCCCCCCCACACCCTTCCTCCCCCCTCCCTCTCTTCAGACTCATCTCCTCCTCCTCCTCCTCCTCCTCCTCCTCCTCCCTCCTCCTCCTCCTCCTCCTCCTCCTCCTCCTCCTCCTCCTCCTGATTCCTGTTTGAGGCGAGGCCTCTCCCCAGCAGGAAGAGGGAGGCTCGAGGCCTTCATGAAGCTCTGCTTGGACTCTAGATTCACCTCCATTAGAGGCTGGGATGTGATGTCTTAGCGCTGCCCTCAAGTTGAAGGCCCAGTGCGACCTCGGGCGCAACTAGAGGAAACTTCTCATAACTCTTTCAGCTAATGCTATGT
>CM051019.1:25597135-25602135 GCA_027704905.1 Muraenolepis orangiensis
TCGCCAAGGACCCACAGGTGTGCAGCCTCTAATCAGTCTGACTGGGGCCAGGTGAGGCTGCTTCAACCAGACTCTAATCAGTGTGACTGGGGCCAGGTGAGGCTGCTTCAACCAGACTCTAACCAGTCTGACTGGGGCCAGGTGAGGCTGCTTCAACCAGACTCTAATCAGTCTGACTGGGGCCAGGTGAGGCTGCTTCAACCAGACTCTAACCACACACTCCACAATGACACGTATCTAAAGTTCACTGCAATTTGCTTCCGATAAAAGTTAAAATGGCTAAATATCAATGAAGTTCTAAGAGGATTTGAGTATGTTCCAACAGAGAGAACAGCTGGTGGAGACCAGTGGGTTCCCTCAGATCACTGAGTCACTGAATACCAGGGCAGGAATAAACCACTGTGTAGCTTCCCTTGGGAAGTAGGGCGCTGCAGCACCCCCTGCAGGTTGAGGAAGTTATAGTTTTGTAAAAATGTAATAACATGTATTTACAATGTTGATATTGTGATCGGAAGCATCCAACCATAAGAAGTGAGGTACACTGCAGCCTCCACCCCCCATGGTCTGAGGCCGTGGGAGAGACCCTCAGGACGGGATGGGAGGAGAGCGAGAGAGAGAGCGAGAGAGAGTGTGTGTGTATGTGTGTGTCAGGAGAAGAGGAGCAGGAGGTCATGGAGTCATCAATGTTTCATGGCGTCTTTAACGTCTGCTCACGATGCGCTGAGGCCTGAGGCGCCACGTTGAACCCAGCCTAGCTTAATGCTAACCCCACCTCCCCATGCCACACCCTGTACCTCCCCCCTCCCCTCCCCCACCTCCCCATCCATCCACTCTTAGGACCTCATCTCTGGGTGGTCTCTTAAGGTCACATCTCCTCCCCAGTGTAAAGTATACGTATATATTCATATATATATATATAAGTATATATATATATATATATATATATATATACTTATATACAGTATATATATATATATATATGCCAATGAAGCAGTGTTGCACTGTTGATGATATTCTATGAATTATTTGTGCCATGACTTTAACCTTCCAAGCTAAATCTTGAGTGTATTTCATTGGACGTACGACCTGCAGTTGGATGTTCACTAGCTCAATATGAACTGGGTATATCTCTGTGTACCTTTCTGAAAGAGGAAAGTAGTGAGAGGAGTATTATGTATTTAATTCAGAGGCTTTTCATTGGAATTCCCCTCATTTTAATTTAGGCTTCTAACTGATTTCTATGTGTTGATGTGTTGAATTTTAAAATAGTTTTGTGTAGCAGTGGTCGTATTTTGGCCTTTTTCTGTTAAAATCAGGAAGATTTTATGAGGCAAATGGGATTGCATGATGATTGATGGTTTTGGAGAATATTATTATTATATATAAAATTGCCCTCCAGCAATCAGAATTGGCCTCTTTAGGCCCAGAGAGGCTCAATGAGGCCAGAGGCCGGGTCTGACCTCTGGAGGCATGTGGACTCTTGAACCTACCAGACCATTGAAGCAAGAGTGAACTCTGTGTTGGTCTGTCTGTGGCGGTTTGGTCTTCAGCTCCTCTTAAGATACGGAACAACGGTGTGTCATGGAGCCAAGCTAAATATACTAATTAGTAAAAAAAGATATAATTCAAACCAACATGCTATTTCTGGATTGTGAAGGAGCGTGACGGCGTGGGGGAGACATGATGACGTTCAGTCAGGACACAGAGAGGCTCTATCTGGACAGACTCTGATTGGAACAGGAATCTGAAGAGGTTCAGACTGGAAGGGGATGAGGTCACAGACCCACAAGTCTCCCTCCTCCCTCTCTCTCCCTCTCTCTCCCTCTCTCTCCCTCCTCCCTCTCTCTCCCTCCTCCCTCCTCTCCCTCCTCCCTCCTCCCTCTCTCTCCCTCCACCCTCTCTCTCCCTCTCTCTCCTCCTCCCTCTCTCTCCTCCTCCGCTCTCTCCCTCCTCCTCTCTCTCCCTCTCTCTCCCTCCTCCCTCTCTCTCTCCCTCCTCCCTCTCTCTCCCTCTCTCTCCCTCCTCCCTCTCTCTCTCTCTCTCCTCCTCCCTCTCTCTCTCCCTCCTCCCTCTCTCTCCCTCCCTCTCTCTCTCCTCCTCCCTCTCTCTCTCCCTCCTCCCTCTCTCTCCCTCTCTCTCCCTCCTCCCTCTCTCTCTCTCTCTCCTCCTCCCTCTCTCTCTCCCTCCTCCCTCTCTCTCCCTCCCTCTCTCTCTCCCTCCTCCCTCTCTCCCTCCTCCCTCTCTCTCTCCTCCCTCTCTCTCCTCCTCCCTCTCGCTCTCCCTCCTACCTCTCTCTCCCTCCTCCCTCTCTCCCTCTCTCTCCCCTCCTCTCTCTCTCTCTCTCCCTCCTCCTCTCTCTCTCTCCTCTCTCTCTCTCTCCCTCCTCCCTCCCTCCCTCTCTCTCTCCCTCTCTCTCCCTCCTCCCTCTCTCTCCCTCCCTCTCTCTCTCCCTCCTCCCTCTCTCTCCCTCCTCCCTCTCTCTCTCCTCCCTCTCTCTCCCTCCTCCCTCTCGCTCTCCCTCCTACCTCTCTCTCCCTCCTCCCTCTCTCCCTCTCTCCCTCCTCCCTCTCTCTCTCTCTCTCTCTCTCCCTCCCTCCTCCCTCTCTCTCCCTCCCTCTCGCTCTCCCTCCTCTCTCTCTCTCTCTCTCTCTCTCTCTCTCTCTCTCTCTCTCTCTCTCTCTCTCTCTCTCTCTCTCTCTCTCTCTCTCTCTCTCTCTCTCTCTCTCTCTCTCCCTCCTCCCTCTCTCTTCCTCCTCCCTCTCTCTTCCTCCTCTCTCTCTCTCTCTCTCTCTCTCTCTCTTCCTCCTCCCTCCTCTCTCCCTCCTCCCTCTCCCTCTTCCTCTCCCTCTCCCTCTCTCCCTCTTTGTCCGTCATGGTAGTACATAATCATAGAACATACTGTCATGTTTCATCTCCTTCAAAAGGCTGAACAGCATCCTTCTGGATTGATCTGGGATACTTTAGAGCTCCTCTGATCTATATATCACCATCTTGTGCTTTAGGTTTATGTGTTAAAGGAAACTTCTGCCTGCAAGTTGGTAAAAGCTGGCGTTCGTAAAGGTTTTAAAAGAATCAGAACCTGATTGGTCTCCTAGGAGCAGGTGTGAGGGGGCGTGGTCTCCTAGGAGCAGGTGTGAGGGGGCGTGGTCTCCTAGGAGCAGGTGTGAGGGGGCGTGGTCTCCTAGGAGCAGGTGTGAGGGGGCGTGGTCTCCTAGGAGCAGGTGTGAGGGGGCGTGGTCTCCTAGGAGCAGGTGTGAGGGGGCGTGGTCTCCTAGGAGCAGGTGTGAGGGGGCGTGGTCTAACTGTTGGCTCAAGCCAATAGAAAACCACCACTCTCATTTTCCCTCATTTTACAACTTTATACGTTTTAGTCCAAACATTTTGGGAGACCCAAAGCGAAGTGTTTTAAAGTGATGTTGGGCTTCACAACACGCATATAACACCTCCGTCAACTGGAATGTAAATGTTCATTTAACCCTGTGTTACATTCATAAGCTGGTTGTGAATAAGATCAATAAGGTCAAATCAATGCAGCAGGTTGGAGAATCTAGGAGGACAACAGTCACAGTATCCATACAGCAAGGACTACCAGGTTTAAGGACTATCATAACATGTCATTAACATTACTCTATCATAACATGTCATTAACATTACTCTATCATAACATGTCATTAACATTACACTATCATAACATGTCATTAACATTACACTATCATAACATGTCATTAACATGACACTATCATAACATGTCATTAACATGACACTATCATAACATGTCATTAACATTACACTGTCATAACATGTCATTAACATTACTCTATCATAACATGTCATTAACATTACACTATCATAACATGTCATTAACATTACACTATCATAACAATTCATTAGGGGGGGGCAGTAGCTCAGAGGATAAGGACTTGGCTTGGTCGCCGGTTCAAGACCCGGGAACACCAGGTTACTGCCTAAGTGCCGTTGAGCAAGGCACCCCCTACGCTGCTCCCCGGGCGCTGTGCTAATGGCTGCCCACTGCTCCTAACACTAGGATGGGTCAAATGCAGACAACTCATTTCCCTCGGGAAAAAATTAAAACAAAAAAACAAAACAATTAACATTACACTATCATGTCATTAACATGACTCTATCATAACATGTCATTAACATGACACTATCATAACATGTCATTAACATTACACTATCATAACATGTCATTATCATAACATGTCATTAACATTACACTGTCATTAACATTACACTGTCATTAACATGACTCTATCATAACATGTCATTAACATTACACTATCATAATATGTCATCATAACATGTCATTAACATTACACTGTCATTAACATTACACTGTCATTAACATTACACTGTCATTAACATGACTCTATCATAACATGTCATTAACATTACACTATCATGTCATTAACATGACACTATCATAACATGTCATTAACATTACACTATCATGTCATTAACATGACACTATCATAACATGTCATTAACATTACACTATCATAACATGTCATTATCATAACATGTCATTAACATTACACTGTCATTAACATTACACTGTCATTAACATGACTCTATCATAACATGTCATTAACATGACTCTATCATAACATGTTGTTAACATTACACTATCATAACATGTCATTAACATTACACTATCATAACATGTCATTAACATTACACTATCATAACATGTCATTAACATTACTCTATCATAACATGTCATTAACATTACACTATCATAACATGTCATTAATATTACACTATCATAACATGTCATTAACATTACACTATCATAACACGTCATTAACATTACACTATTATAACACGTCATTAACATTACACTATCATAACATGTCATTAACATTACACTATCATAACACGTCATTAACATTACACTATCATAACATGTCATTAACATTACTCTATCATAACATGTCATTAACATTACATGTCATTAACATTACACTATCATAACATTA
>CM051019.1:25604635-25607944 GCA_027704905.1 Muraenolepis orangiensis
GTGAGGGTGAGGTATCAGTGAGGGTGAGGTATCAGTGAGGGTTAGGTATCAGTGAGGGTGAGGTATCAGTGAGGGTGAGGTATCAGTGAGGGTGAGGTATCAGTGAGGGTGAGGTATCAGTGAGGGTGAGGTATCAGTGAGGGTGAGGTATCAGTGAGGGTGAGGTATCAGTGAGGGTGAGGTATCAGTGAGGGTTAGGTATCAGTGAGGGTTAGGTATCAGTGAGGGTGAGGTATCAGTGAGGGTTAGGTATCAGTGAGGGTGAGGTATCAGTGAGGGTGAGGTATCAGTGAGGGTGAGGTATCAGTGAGGGTGAGGTATCAGTGAGGGTGAGGTATCAGTGAGGGTGAGGTATCAGTGAGGGTGAGGTATCAGTGAGGGTGAGGTATCAGTGAGGGTGAGGTATCAGTGAGGGTTAGGTATCAGTGAGGGTGAGGTATCAGTGAGGGTTAGGTATCAGTGAGGGTGAGGTATCAGTGAGGGTTAGGTATCAGTGAGGGTTAGGTATCAGTGAGGGTGAGGTATCAGTGAGGGTTAGGTATCAGTGAGGGTGAGGTATCAGTGAGGGTGAGGTATCAGTGAGGGTGAGGTATCAGTGAGGGTGAGGTATCAGTGAGGGTGAGGTATCAGTGAGGGTGAGGTATCAGTGAGGGTGAGGTATCAGTGAGGGTGAGGTATCAGTGAGGGTGAGGTATCAGTGAGGGTGAGGTATCAGTGAGGGTGAGGTATCAGTGAGGGTGAGGTATCAGTGAGGGTGAGGTATCAGTGAGGGTGAGGTATCAGTGAGGGTTAGGTATCAGTGAGGGTGAGGTATCAGTGAGGGTGAGGTATCAGTGAGGGTGAGGTATCAGTGAGGGTTAGGTATCAGTGAGGGTGAGGTATCAGTGAGGGTTAGGTATCAGTGAGGGTGAGGTATCAGTGAGGGTGAGGTATCAGTGAGGGTTAGGTATCAGTGAGGGTTAGGTATCAGTGAGGGTGAGGTATCAGTGAGGGTGAGGTATCAGTGAGGGTGAGGTATCAGTGAGGGTGAGGTATCAGTGAGGGTGAGGTATCAGTGAGGGTGAGGTATCAGTGAGGGTTAGGTATCAGTGAGGGTTAGGTATCAGTGAGGGTGAGGTATCAGTGAGGGTTAGGTATCAGTGAGGGTGAGGTATCAGTGAGGGTTAGGTATCACTTAGCTGACCGACACCTCAAACGCTGCGGTTAGCGACGGCCGCTCTGCTCTCTTGTTTAGTCTAGCAGCTGCTTGGACCAGACCACCTGCAGCTGTGTGTGTGTGTGTGTGTGTGTGTGCGTGCGTGTGTGTGTGTGTGTTGTGTGTGTGTGTGTATCTTGGTGCAGGCTGTCCTCTGAAGGAGGCCGTGTTAAAGAACTGTGGAGGAAGCTCAGAGGAAGTGACATCACCGTACGCCCAGGCTGCACTGGGCTTAGTAGAGTCGTGTGCAGTGTGGTCATATTTGATCACATTGTTTTGGATGGATACTTCATATCCCAGAGCCCTTTCCCTTTACATGCGGTAAATAGTTGCTGCCCAATAGATACTATCACCGAACAACTGACTCTAATATGCTCTTATATCTATTCATCACCATTATAGCATTTAAACCTGGAGCTCCATTGTGCTCGTCAAGATGCTGCTATAGTCACAGCTAGACTAGATATATATACTATATATTATATATATATAGTCTATATTTAGTATATATATATATACTATATATATATACTATATATATATACTATATATACCACCATATATATATATACTATATATATATACTATATATAGACTATATATTATATATATATAGTCTATATATAATATATATATATATATATATATATATATATATATAGTATATATATAATATTATATATATATATATATATATATATATATATATATAGTATATATATAGTGGGGGAGGTGGTGGTGGGGTGGTGGTGTTGGTGGTGGAGGTGTGGTGGTGGAGTGGTGGTGGGGTGTGGTGGGGTGGTGGGTGTGGTGGAGGTGGTGGTGGTGGAGAGGTGGGAGGTGTTGGGGGTGGTGGTGGGGTGTGGTGGTGGAGAGGTGGTAGGTTGGTGGGGGTGTGGTGTGGTGGTGGTGGAGTGGTGGTGGAGGTGGGAGGCTTGTTTCTGGGCTCAGGCTGTCTGGCTGGGCCTTGTGTCCAGGCTTGCTGGCGTAGGCACTTTCCTGGTCCCCTCCTGCTCCATCGCCTGCTGGGAGTAATCAGAGAGAGAGCAGGAGGAGGAGAGGCACAGCAGAGCCAGGCGCTGGGGAGCGTTCACCTAACCCCACCACCACCACCACCTCAACCACCACCACCCCCACCACCACCACCACCTCCACCACCACCACCACCACCACCACCACCACCACCACCACCACCTCCACCGGGGTTTGGAGGCTGAGGACTGTGGTGCATCGAGGAGGTGCCGATGACCTGGTTTCTCGTGGGATTGGATTCAATGTTTTTTTTTACATTTTCACGGAAGCAGTGCTCATCATCATCATCGTCATCATCCTCATCCTCTACCTGGGTGGTGTAGTCCTTACACACCCCACCTGGTTGGATGGTCTGTGTAACTCCTGGGTCACGCAGAGCGCTGGGAGCTGGTGGAGAGCGTCTGGTAGGTGAGTGATCAGCTCCACCTCAACCCAGTACAGCACTGAGCTTTAGGGTCAGGGTTCAAACGGTTCCTCAGCAGGATGACAGCAGCACTTTGCTGACTGCTTGTTGGCCCGAGGATCCCTCCAGGTCATCTGTGGGGAACATTTTGGAGGTTTTGAACCCACAACCTTGAGCTGTCACTAGCTCCTACTAGACTCTCCTGCCGTATCGCACTGAGAGAATATGAATCAATTTGAATACATGTGAAAGTTAAATGTGAAAGTTAACAGTTAAGTCATTTTTTCTAAAATATTCAACCTTTATGCCTGAGCTGATTTTGCGATGGGCAGATGAAGCTTCTACGCGTGTCGTATGATAAATGATGGATGAGGCGATCAGCCCGTGTGTGTGTGTGTGTGTGTGTGCGTGTGTGTGTGTGTGTGTGTGTGTGTGTGTGTGTGTGTGTGTGTGTGTTCAGAGAGGGTTATTTGTGGTACCATTCATGAGTCACTGTGTTGTGATGCCAGTGTTAGAGTACAGCGCCATCCACCATATGTGAGGAGGAGAGGGGGGGAGGAGGAGGGGTGAGGAGGAGAGGGGTGAGGAAGAGAGGGGTGAGGAGGAGAGGGGTGAGGAGGAGAGGGGAGAGGGGTGAGGAGGAGAGGGGTGAGGAGGAGAGGGGTGAGGAGAGAGGGGT
>CM051019.1:25616444-25618944 GCA_027704905.1 Muraenolepis orangiensis
ATGTACTATATATGTACATATATATGTACTATATATGTACTATATATGTACTATATATGTACATATATATATGTACATATATATATATACTATATATGTACATATATAGTACATATATATATGTACATATATAGTACATATATATATGTACATATATAGTACATATATATATGTACATATATATATGTACATATATATAGTACATATATATATGTACATATATAGTACATATATATGTACATATATAGTACATATATATGTACATATATAGTACATATATAGTACATATATATATGTACATATATATATGTACATATCAGTGGTGAAGCGTCAGGGCCTTCAAGGTATTCAGAGAAGACCCTGGAACTCTCAGATGAAACCAAAACAATCAAATTAATTGTATTAATAAAATGTAATACAATTTAATAACATTTAATAAAATTTAAATAAAATGACTAAATTAGAATGGTATCTGTGTTGTTATCTGTTATATTACAGTTACGTTGATTTGTTTGTCTTTCTCGGTCCATTTGAGTGGTTTTGTGTTGGAAAAACAATGCAACCAATCAGATATTTTTCTGGGTTGCTGGGAAGAATATCCTTCAACCAAAGTATTCCCGCTGACTTTGGCCCTTAGACTGAATGAGAGCGTACGTTTGGATTGACAATTTGATCAACCAATCATATCGTGATTTGTAGCCAATGGGCGTATTCTTTCAGATTTCCCCACAGCTCAATAGGGAGCTAGAAGGTCTACTGGCTGGAGCGAGAGTGGATCTAGCGTAGTGTTACGTTTTCTACGTTGTTTTTTTTACGTCAAAATGGCAACAGGTGAAGATGATGTCGTTGCGGATTTATTGTCTGAACCATTTTCAAGACGACCATTTAATGTTAAGATGGACATTATTAATAAAGGCCGTCCAACACCTGACAATCTGGAGCTGACTCAAGTAGTTAAAGCAGGCTATGTTCGCCATTTTCTGAGTAGCAACTGGGAAAGATACCCGTGGCTAACGGGCTCTACTAGCCACAAGAGGCTCTACTGATGGGAGTGTTGCTATTTGGGACCGACAAGAGAGCAGGGAATTGGAACTTATTTTGGATCTGAAAAGCGATCATCTTTATGACCTGATGGTGGTCGGACCATCCAGAAGGACAGGAGAATGGATTTGGTCTTTAAGTGAACATCATTGGTGAGTGAGACTCATTTGTCTTTGCTGGTTTTGTCTCAGTGTTGCGTCTCGTTGAGCTGGTTGTTGCATTTTGTTTCCACTCACTTGTTGACTGATTAGTTAATGGCTGTCTTGGGTTTGTTAAGCATTGTTGTGCATTTGAATTGAGAGTTTGGACTTGATCTTTCTTTGCATTGCTTAACGTGAAAAGACTTAACGTAACTAAGAGTTACAAAACCGCGATCAATAATCACCTCATTTGCATATGTTTTGTCATTAGCACTTTCACCTTTTCACTTTCATTTTGACAGGTGAAAGTGCTAATGACAAGACATATGCCAGAGACATTTGGTGATTATTGATCGCTATTTTGGAACTTAAAGTTCCAAAGTTACGTTAAGCCTTTTCACGTGAAGCGTGTTAGACTGTCCCTTTAACCGATAGCCTGTGTGTGGTGGTCTGTGGTGGTCTGTTACTTCACTACATGGACTCTGCTTTACAACTAGGGTACACTTGGGAATTGGCTGCGACAATTTGATCTGCCTAAATGAGATAAGGCATAAAGTGACTCCTCCGTGACGTCCGTCTGACTAGAACAACTGAATTTTCGAATGGTGGTGGTGATGGTGGGGTGGTGGTCTACAGCAGGGGTTCCCAAAGTGGGGGTCGCGGGACCCCGAGGGGGGGGGGGGTGTCGCGAGATGATTTCAGAATCCTCTTGATGTGACCATGAGGTTTTTATTGTTAATAATAACGTGTGCATAGATATTTTTATATATGTACGGGTGACGAATAAAGGAATTTAGATTCACACAATTTTCAATATCACGATTACCCCCCCCCCCCCTTGGACTTCACGTTGGACCTCCCCCCCCCCCCCCCTTGGACTTCACGATGTTCTCGATGGTGAAGATCTGTCCACACGTTGTTTTTAATGTTCCAGTCCCTCCGGTGATAGTGGGGGGGGGGGGGGGTCTGTTATGTTGGGGGTCGCGGGCTGAAAAGTTGGGGAACCCCTGGTCTACAGAAGGTCCAGTTGTGATAGACACGCTTCGCCACTGGTACATATATATATGTACATATATAGTACATATATATTTGTATATATACACAACCGTATTGCGTTGATATAAGAGCTTCCTGCAGCTCTTTGAGTTGCCGTGGATGAGAGTGTCTGCTCTGGTGTCTGAGATGAAGGAGAACAGTGAGAACAAACAGACGGAACGTTCTCTGATCTGAGATGAAGGAGAACAGTGAGAACAAACAGACGAAAGTTCTCTGATCTGAGATGAAGGAGAACAGTGAGAACAAACAGACGGAACGTTCTC
>CM051019.1:25626444-25636444 GCA_027704905.1 Muraenolepis orangiensis
ATTGTACTTTAACCTGAACTTATTGTACTTTAACCTGAACTTACTGTACTTTAACCTGAACTTATTGTACTTTAACCTGAACTTATTGTACTTTAACCTGAGCTTATTGTCCTTCTACCTGAGCACTGGTTCAGTTCTTAGAGACTAGTTATGAATGAAATGCACTTTTGACTTCTGGTGACGACTTGTTCTCTTACCTTCCTTTGTTACCTTCCAACACTATTGGAAGTCACTTTGGATAAAAGTGTCTGATAAATGACTGGAATGTAATGTCATGTGATGTAATGTTATGTCATGTCATGTGATGTTATTACGCTCACGCCTGGTGGTGATAATACGACCCCCGTTAATAAGCATGACCTCTGTATGACCTCTGCGTGATGGTTCCTCTCAGATTTGTCCGGGACGTCCAGCATGTTCGGGAAGAAGAAGAAGCGCCCTGAGATCTCGGCGCCGTCTAACTTCGAGCACCGGGTGCACACCGGCTTTGACGCCCGCCAGCAGAAGTTCACCGGCCTGCCGCAGCAATGGCAGAGCCTGCTGGCGGACACGGCCAACCGGCCCAAACCGCTGGTCGACCCCTCCTACATCACCCCCGTCCAGCTGGCCCCCATGAAGGTAGGGGCTGGGGGGGGGCGGTGTGTGGGGGGGGCGGTGTGTGTGTGTGTGTGTGGGTCGCTGTGTGTGTGTGTCTGTACGTGCGTGTATGAGTGTGTGTGGGGGGGGGGTGTGTGTGTGTGTGTGTGTCGGTGTGTGTCGGTGTGTGTGTGTGTGGGTGTGTGTGTGTGTGTGTATGTGCGTTTGTGTATGTGTGTGTGTGTGTGTGTGCGTGTGCGTGTGCGTGTGCGTGTGCGTGTGCGTGTGCGTGTGCGTGCGTGCGTGAGTGCGTGCGTGCGTGCGTGCGTGTGTGTGAGTGTGTGTGTGGGTGAACCAGGTGGTCCCACCAGAGGCCCGAGCCAGCAGCACTCGCCGCCGCCGCCACTTCCTGTGTCTCTGTCTGTCTCCTTCCTGTCTCCTCGGTTGCATTTCCTGTGTCTTTTGTTTAGATCTGTGGCCTATTTCTTTATTTAATTATTTATAATTTTTTCCTCTTTCATGCAAAATATCTCTTTCTCTCTCTCTCTCTCTCTCTCTCTCTCTCTCTCTCTCTCTCTCTCTCTCTCTCTCTCTCTCTCTCTCCTCTCTCTCCTCTCTCTCTCTCTCTCTCTCTCTCTCTCTCTCTCTCTCTCTCTCTCTCTCTCTCTCTCTCTCATCCTCTCTCTCTCTGACTGTGTGTTTCTATCCACATGTGTTAAAACTGTGTTTTCTCAGTCCTGAGGGAAAATGGGTATCGTTCCACGGCTATGCTGTTATGCTATGCTATGCTATGCTATGCTTTGCTACGCTAACGTCATTGAACAGCTGTGTTCAGAACACATAATATAATTAATAGAATGACAGCCAATTGACTTGACTGATCCGATGAATTGAATTCGGACTACAACTCCCAGCAAGCCAACCCTGCTTGTAGTCCGATGTGTTGCCGTGACGATACCCCTGTTCTCTGGGCTGGGACCGTGTGTCTCCTTTGATGTGTTGATGTTCATAGCTCCATCGCTAACGTGTCGCCAAAATTATACATATAGATTTAAAATAAAGAAAAGGGGCGTGGCTCGACAGGTGAGTGTTAATTAACAACACCTGTAACACCGTGCTGTTAGTGCTCCATTAGCACCGCCGTTGGCACCGCCGTTAGCACTGCCGTTAGCACCCGCGTTAGGCTAGCACCCAGTTAGCACGCCTGTAGCAAACCAGCGGTACACACCCGCACTGGGATGGTGGAGGAGAGCCCCCCCCCCCCCTCTGTCTCAAGTCCCCCTCCATGGTCCTCATCCCACGGCCTCTCAGCCTCCCTGGAGGCTCATCCCACGGCCTCTCAGCCTCCCTGGAGGCTCATCCTGGCTTCGACCCCACACAGACACACTGCGGCTGTCACCATGACGACGTGGTCAACTTAAATGATGTTTTTATCAACAAAAATATCAAAATTGAGCTTAGCTAATCAAAATCTAGCTCAGCAAACTCAAAGACAATCTCATCCCATTCAGATTATGATTAAGAACGCTACGTGCTAAAGTGGGGCTATTAGCCCCGGGGCGTGAAACAGGAAGCAGGAGTAGACACATGACACAAGCACTTCCTGTTAGAACAGCGATGCTCCACTGGAGGTCTCTCTGAGAGCCTCCTAATCCTCTCGTCTCTTCACAGACCTCTCCCAGGGGAGCCCGGGCCGCCCAATCACCGGTGCTCAAAGTACGACTTCTACTTCCCTTCTGATTGGTTCTTATAAACCCCGCCTTTTTATTGATTTACATTTTACTTTTACAAGTTGATTTTTATTTTCTTCAAAAAGAAATTCCACAACTTCCTCCTCCTTCTCTCTCTCTCTCTCTCTCTCTCTCTCTCTCTCTCTCTCTCTCTCTCTCTCTCCCGCTCTCTCTCTCTCTCTCTCTCTCTCTCTCTCTCTCTCTCTCTCTCTCTCTCTCTCTCTCTCTCTCTCTCTCTCTCTCTCTCTCTCTCTCTCTCTCTCTCTCTCTCTTCCTCTCTCTCTCCCCCCCCTTCAGGTGTGTGTGGAACAAGGGGAGTTAGATGGAGAATGACCACCTGTTCTGTCTCCCTCCCTCCCCTCCCTCCCTCCCCCTTACGACCCTGTTCCTTTGTTCTGTCCTCCCTCCTTTCTTCTTGTCTCGTGAGCATGAGCCTCCTGTAACACTGCTCACTGAAGCTCAATGTCTCATAGAACACCTGGGATGATGAGGGTGATGGTGATGAGGGTGATGGTGATGATGATGGTGATGGCGTGCATGTCACTGTGAGGACGGATGCTGTGCCTCGTCTCCGTGGCGTCTCAGAAAATAGTTCATGTTTGAATCCAACTAACGACCAAACCTGATCTGAAGCTGATCCAAGCTGGACCTCTCCTCTCCTCTCCTCTCCTCTCCTCTCCCTCTCCTCTCCTCTCCTCTCCTCTCCTCTCCTCTCCTCCTCTCCTCTCCTCTCCTCTTTCACACGTAGTTCCCGGTAACGACCGTGATAACCTCCCAGTAGTCACACATGCAGTTTTGTTCTAGAACATTTCCGTCCTGCTGCGCCCTGATAGAACATGGCACAGCGATGCCGGAAAACAGATGGGCCAAGACAGAGAGTGTCCAGCAGAGGGCGGTAATGCAACACAATCTTTATCAAGATTCAAGATTCAAGATAACTTTATTAACTTTATTAACTTTATCCCATCAAACTGAACAGAAGAACACATAAGACGGCCTGAGAGGAGCTCCCTAGAATCTGCTCGGTTCCAGAACATTCTGGAAAAAAGGAGCTTGTTTTACAAACAATATCCTTAAGATAATAAGAACAGCGATGAAAATCTTGGAAAATCTGTACAGCAGCATCATGAATACAGAGCAGTGACTGTGATGAGTCCAGAAAGTCCAGCAAAGTATGACAGAGTAATGTTAATGACATGTTATGATAGAGTAATGTTAATGACATGGTATGATAGTGTAATGTTAATGACATGTTATGATAGTGTAATGTTAATGACATGTTATGATAGTGTAATGTTAATGACATGTTATGATAGTGTAATGTTAATGACATGTTATGATAGGGTAATGTTAATGACATGTTATGATAGTGTCATGTTAATGACATGTTATGATAGTGTAATGTTAATGACATGTTATGATAGTGGCATGTTAATGACATGTTATGATAGTGTAATGTTAATGACATGTTATGATAGTGTAATGTTAATGACATGTTATGATAGAGTAATGTTAATGACATGTTATGATAGGGTAATGTTAATGACATGTTATGATAGTGTAATGTTAATGACATGTTATGACAGTGTAAGTTAGCAGTTCAGTAGGTCACTGCACTGCACCCATGACTATGGGTGTTAAAGCCACTGGACGATAGTCATTGAGGCTTGTTACCTTGGTCTTTTTGGGTAACGGCACGCTGGGACGACAGCCAGTGTGCCGTTACCCAAAAAGACGGAGGTTACAAGGCGGGTGTGATAGTCAGGTAGGATCAGAGGAGCGTTCATAGTGTGCTCTCTGCAACCTCACATACTGCAAACCTCATGGCCGTCCTCCCCATGAGGGGTGAGGTGTGGGGTAGGCCAGGTGGTCCCCCATGAGGGGTGAGGTGTGGGGTAGGCCTTCAGGTGGTCCCCCATGAGGGGTGAGGTGTGGG
The DNA here is from genome assembly GCA_027704905.1 of Muraenolepis orangiensis. Taxonomy (NCBI): domain Eukaryota; kingdom Metazoa; phylum Chordata; class Actinopteri; order Gadiformes; family Muraenolepididae; genus Muraenolepis; species Muraenolepis orangiensis. The sequence goes on from CM051019.1 coordinate 25,630,687, forward strand.
GTAGGCCTTCAGGTGGTCCCCCATGAGGGGTGAGGTGGGGTAGGCCTTCAGGTGGTCCCCCATGAGGGTGAGGTGCGGTAGGCCTTCAGGTGGTCCCCCATGAGGGGTGAGGTTTGGGGTAGGCCTTCAGGTGGTCCCCCATGAGGGGTGAGGTGTGGGGTAGGCCTTCAGGTGGTCCCCCATGAGGGGTGAGGTGTGGGGTAGGCCTTCAGGTGGTCCCCCATGAGGGGTGAGGTGGGGTAGGCCTTCAGGTGGTCCCCCATGAGGGGTGAGGTGGGGTAGGCCTTTAGGTGGTCCCCCATGAGGGGTGAGGTGGGGTAGGCCTTCAGGTGGTCCCCCATGAGGGGTGAGGTAGGGTAGGCCAGGTGGTCCCCCATGAGGGGTGAGGTGTGGGGTAGGCCTTCAGGTGGTCCCCCATGAGGGGTGAGGTGTGGGGTAGGCCTTCAGGTGGACCCCCATGAGGGGTGAGGTGTGGGGTAGGCCTTCAGGTGGTCCCCCATGAGAGCTGAGGTGTGGGGTAGGCCTTCAGGTGGTCCCCCATGAGGGGTGAGGTGTGGGGTAGGCCAGGTGGTCCCCCATGAGGGGTGAGGTGTGGGGTAGGCCTTCAGGTGGTCCCCCATGAGGGGTGAGGTGTGGGGTAGGCCAGGTGGTCTCCCATGAGGGGTGAGGTGGGGTAGGCCTTCAGGTGGTCCCCCATGAGGGGTGAGGTGTGGGGTAGGCCTTCAGGTGGTCCCCCATGAGGGGTGAGGTGGGGTAGGCCAGGTGGTCCCCCATGAGGGGTGAGGTGGGGTAGGCCTTCAGGTGGTCCCCCATGAGGGGTGAGGTGTGGGGTAGGCCTTCAGGTGGTCCCCCATGAGGGGTAAGGTGTGGGGTAGGCCAGGTGGTCCCCCATGAGGTGTGAGGTGTGGGGTAGGCCTTCAGGTGGTCCCCCATGAGGGGTGAGGTGTGGGGTAGGCCTTCAGGTGGTCCCCCATGAGGGGTGAGGTGTGGGGTAGGCCAGGTGGTCCCCCATGAGGGGTGAGGTGTGGGGTAGGCCTTCAGGTGGTCCCCCATGAGGGGTGAGGTGGGGTAGGCCTTCAGGTGGTCCCCCATGAGGGGTGAGGTGGGGTAGGCCTTCAGGTGGTCCCCCATGAGGGGTGAGGTGTGGGGTAGGCCTTCAGGTGGTCCCCCATGAGGGGTAAGGTGTGGGGTAGGCCAGGTGGTCCCCCATGAGGGGTGAGGTGTGGGGTAGGCCTTCAGGTGGTCCCCCATGAGGGGTGTGGGGTAGGCCTTCAGGTGGTCCCCCATGAGGGGTGAGGTGTGGGGTAGGCCAGGTGGTCCCCCGTGAGGGGTGAGGTGTGGGGTAGGCCTTCAGGTGGTCCCCCGTGAGGGGTGAGGTGGGGTAGGCCTTCAGGTGGTCCCCCATGAGGGGTGAGGTGTGGGGTAGGCCTTCAGGTGGTCCCCCATGAGGGGTAAGGTGTGGGGTAGGCCAGGTGGTCCCTCATGAGGGGTGAGGTGTGGGGTAGGCCTTCAGGTGGTCCCCCATGAGGGGTGTGGGGTAGGCCTTCAGGTGGTCCCCCATGAGGGGTGAGGTGTGGGGTAGGCCAGGTGGTCCCCCATGAGGGGTGAGGTGTGGGGTAGGCCTTCAGGTGGTCCCCCGTGAGGGGTGAGGTGGGGTAGGCCTTCAGGTGGTCCCCCATGAGCGGTGAGGTGTGGGGTAGGCCTTCAGGTGGTCCCCCATGAGGGGTGAGGTGGGGTAGGCCTTCAGGTTGTCCCCCATGAGGGGTGAGGTGTGGGGTAGGCCAGGTGGTCCCCCATGAGGGGTGAGGTGTGGGGTAGGCCTTCAGGTGGTCCCCCATGAGGGGTGAGGTGTGAGGTGTGGGGTATGCCAGGTGGTCCCCCATGAGGGGTGAGGTGTGGGGTAGGCCTTCAGGTGGTCCCCCATGAGGGGTGAGGTGGGGTAGGCCTTCAGGTGGTCCCCCATGAGGGCTGAGGTGTGGGGTAGGCCTTCAGGTGGTCTCCCATGAGAGGTGAGGTGTGGGGTAGGCCTTCAGGTGGTCTCCCATGAGGGGTGAGGTAGGGTAGGCCAGGTGGTCCCCCATGAGGGGTGAGGTGTGGGGTAGGCCTTCAGGTGGTCCCCCATGAGGGGTGAGGTGTGGGGTAGGCCTTCAGGTGGACCCCCATGAGGGGTGAGGTGTGGGGTAGGCCAGGTGGTCCCCCATGAGGTGTGAGGTGTGGGGTAGGCCTTCAGGTGGTCCCCCATGAGGGGTGAGGTGTGGGGTAGGCCTTCAGGTGGTCCCCCATGAGGGGCAAGGTGTGGGGTAGGCCAGGTGGTCCCCCATGAGGGGTGAGGTGTGGGGTAGGCCTTCAGGTGGTCCCCCATGAGGGGTGAGGTGTGGGGTAGGCCAGGTGGTCTCCCATGAGGGGTGAGGTGGGGTAGGCCTTCAGGTGGTCCCCCATGAGGGGTGAGGTGTGGGGTAGGCCTTCAGGTGGTCCCCCATGAGGGGTGAGGTGGGGTAGGCCAGGTGGTCCCCCATGAGGGGTGAGGTGGGGTAGGCCTTCAGGTGGTCCCCCATGAGGGGTGAGGTGTGGGGTAGGCCTTCAGGTGGTCCCCCATGAGGGGTAAGGTGTGGGGTAGGCCAGGTGGTCCCCCATGAGGTGTGAGGTGTGGGGTAGGCCTTCAGGTGGTCCCCCATGAGGGGTGAGGTGTGGGGTAGGCCTTCAGGTGGTCCCCCATGAGGGGTGAGGTGTGGGGTAGGCCAGGTGGTCCCCCATGAGGGGTGAGGTGTGGGGTAGGCCTTCAGGTGGTCCCCCATGAGGGGTGAGGTGGGGTAGGCCTTCAGGTGGTCCCCCATGAGGGGTGAGGTGGGGTAGGCCTTCAGGTGGTCCCCCATGAGGGGTGAGGTGTGGGGTAGGCCTTCAGGTGGTCCCCCATGAGGGGTAAGGTGTGGGGTAGGCCAGGTGGTCCCCCATGAGGGGTGAGGTGTGGGGTAGGCCTTCAGGTGGTCCCCCATGAGGGGTGTGGGGTAGGCCTTCAGGTGGTCCCCCATGAGGGGTGAGGTGTGGGGTAGGCCAGGTGGTCCCCCGTGAGGGGTGAGGTGTGGGGTAGGCCTTCAGGTGGTCCCCCGTGAGGGGTGAGGTGGGGTAGGCCTTCAGGTGGTCCCCCATGAGGGGTGAGGTGTGGGGTAGGCCTTCAGGTGGTCCCCCATGAGGGGTAAGGTGTGGGGTAGGCCAGGTGGTCCCTCATGAGGGGTGAGGTGTGGGGTAGGCCTTCAGGTGGTCCCCCATGAGGGGTGTGGGGTAGGCCTTCAGGTGGTCCCCCATGAGGGGTGAGGTGTGGGGTAGGCCAGGTGGTCCCCCATGAGGGGTGAGGTGTGGGGTAGGCCTTCAGGTGGTCCCCCGTGAGGGGTGAGGTGGGGTAGGCCTTCAGGTGGTCCCCCATGAGCGGTGAGGTGTGGGGTAGGCCTTCAGGTGGTCCCCCATGAGGGGTGAGGTGGGGTAGGCCTTCAGGTTGTCCCCCATGAGGGGTGAGGTGTGGGGTAGGCCAGGTGGTCCCCCATGAGGGGTGAGGTGTGGGGTAGGCCTTCAGGTGGTCCCCCATGAGGGGTGAGGTGTGAGGTGTGGGGTATGCCAGGTGGTCCCCCATGAGGGGTGAGGTGTGGGGTAGGCCTTCAGGTGGTCCCCCATGAGGGGTGAGGTGGGGTAGGCCTTCAGGTGGTCCCCCATGAGGGCTGAGGTGTGGGGTAGGCCTTCAGGTGGTCTCCCATGAGAGGTGAGGTGTGGGGTAGGCCTTCAGGTGGTCTCCCATGAGGGGTGAGGTAGGGTAGGCCAGGTGGTCCCCCATGAGGGGTGAGGTGTGGGGTAGGCCTTCAGGTGGTCCCCCATGAGGGGTGAGGTGTGGGGTAGGCCTTCAGGTGGACCCCCATGAGGGGTGAGGTGTGGGGTAGGCCAGGTGGTCCCCCATGAGGTGTGAGGTGTGGGGTAGGCCTTCAGGTGGTCCCCCATGAGGGGTGAGGTGTGGGGTAGGCCTTCAGGTGGTCCCCCATGAGGGGCAAGGTGTGGGGTAGGCCAGGTGGTCTCCCATGAGGGGTGAGGTGTGGGGTAGGCCTTCAGGTGGTCCCCCATGAGGGGTGAGGTGTGGGGTAGGCCTTCAGGTGGTCTCCCATGAGGGCTGAGGTGTGGGGTAGGCCAGGTGGTCCCCCATGAGGGTGAGGTGTGGGGTAGGCCAGGTGGTCCCCCATGAGGGCTGAGGTGTGGGGTAGGCCAGGTGGTCCCCCATGAGGGCTGAGGTGTGGGGTAGGCCAGGTGGTCTCCCATGAGGGGTGAGGTGTGGGGTAGGCCAGGTGGTCTCCCATGAGGGGTGAGGTGTGGGGTAGGCCAGGTGGTCTCCCATGAGGGCTGAAGTGTGGGGTAGGCCAGGTGGTCTCCCATGAGGGCTGAGGTGTGGGGTAGGCCAGGTGGTCCCCCATGAGGGCTGAGGTGTGGGGTAGGCCAGGTGGTCCCCCATGAGGGGTGAGGTGTGGGGTAGGCCTTCAGGTGGTCCCCCATGAGGGGTGAGGTGGGGTAGGCCTTCAGGTGGTCCCCCATGAGGGGTAAGGTGTGGGGTAGGCCAGGTGGTCTCCCATGAGGGGTGAGGTGTGGGGTAGGCCTTCAGGTGGTCCCCCATGAGGGGTGAGGTGTGGGGTAGGCCTTCAGGTGGTCTCCCATGAGAGGTGAGGTGTGGGGTAGGCCTTCAGGTGGTCCCCCATGAGGGGTGTGGGGTAGGCCTTCAGGTGGTCCCCCATGAGGGGTGAGGTGTGGGGTAGGCCAGGTGGTCCCCCATGAGGGGTGAGGTGTGGGGTAGGCCTTCAGGTGGTCCCCCGTGAGGGGTGAGGTGGGGTAGGCCTTCAGGTGGTCCCCCATGAGCGGTGAGGTGTGGGGTAGGCCTTCAGGTGGTCCCCCATGAGGGGTGAGGTGGGGTAGGCCTTCAGGTTGTCCCCCATGAGGGGTGAGGTGTGGGGTAGGCCAGGTGGTCCCCCATGAGGGGTGAGGTGTGGGGTAGGCCTTCAGGTGGTCCCCCATGAGGGGTGAGGTGTGAGGTGTGGGGTATGCCAGGTGGTCCCCCATGAGGGGTGAGGTGTGGGGTAGGCCTTCAGGTGGTCCCCCATGAGGGGTGAGGTGGGGTAGGCCTTCAGGTGGTCCCCCATGAGGGCTGAGGTGTGGGGTAGGCCTTCAGGTGGTCTCCCATGAGAGGTGAGGTGTGGGGTAGGCCTTCAGGTGGTCTCCCATGAGGGGTGAGGTAGGGTAGGCCAGGTGGTCCCCCATGAGGGGTGAGGTGTGGGGTAGGCCTTCAGGTGGTCCCCCATGAGGGGTGAGGTGTGGGGTAGGCCTTCAGGTGGACCCCCATGAGGGGTGAGGTGTGGGGTAGGCCAGGTGGTCCCCCATGAGGTGTGAGGTGTGGGGTAGGCCTTCAGGTGGTCCCCCATGAGGGGTGAGGTGTGGGGTAGGCCTTCAGGTGGTCCCCCATGAGGGGCAAGGTGTGGGGTAGGCCAGGTGGTCTCCCATGAGGGGTGAGGTGTGGGGTAGGCCTTCAGGTGGTCCCCCATGAGGGGTGAGGTGTGGGGTAGGCCTTCAGGTGGTCTCCCATGAGGGCTGAGGTGTGGGGTAGGCCAGGTGGTCCCCCATGAGGGTGAGGTGTGGGGTAGGCCAGGTGGTCCCCCATGAGGGCTGAGGTGTGGGGTAGGCCAGGTGGTCCCCCATGAGGGCTGAGGTGTGGGGTAGGCCAGGTGGTCTCCCATGA
>CM051019.1:25641444-25646271 GCA_027704905.1 Muraenolepis orangiensis
GAGAGAAGACAGACAGACGACAGACAGACAGACAGACAGACAGACAGACAGACAGACAGACAGACAGACAGACAGACAGACAGACAGACAGACAGACAGACAGACAGACAGACAGACAGACAGACAGACAGACAGACAGACAGACAGACAGACAGACAGACAGACAGACAGACAGACAGACAGACAGACAGACAGACAGACAGACAGACAGACAGACAGACAGACAGACAGACAGACAGACAGACAGACAGACAGACAGACAGACAGATCTCCTCATGGTTCTCCTCCTGGTCCTATCTGGATGAGTGGGAGTCTCTCGATGGAGGGTTAGGGTCCTGCCTCGAGGGCCTGAGGGTATCTTCTTCCTTCCAGAAGGATCTCGATCCTCGTCTCTGTATTAATGCTAATGTTCTCCTGAGTTCTTTCTAATTGAATTAAGATTGATTGTAATATTTTGTGTTGACATTATGTCATTTCCATTATCAGCTGTCAAAGTGGAGAAGAACGACACACTTTTGGGTGTGTGGTGAATGTTTAAAAGCTGTTCAACAACATTGAACATTCAAGTCCTAATAGGCCTTCTGATTATTAATCCATAGATTGATGTGTTTAAAGCTAATAGTAATATACATGGCTTTTGGTGGCCTTTATACATCGATTATGATGTGATGACAATACCATGACAATTTCTCTCATACTTTTTAAGCATTTAAAAAGTTAAACATTCAGTTAAACAAACTCCGCTTTATAAGTTGCTGTTTAAAGTATTTTCTTCTTTATTATATCCAAATAAATATGTTTTCTTTCTGCGTTTACCACACCCCTCCACTAGAGGGCGCAAGAGGACAAGAATCAACATTGCAGCAAAACGAAACGTCCTCTGTGTTCCAGAGCTCAGAACAGAACGATCACCAAATGATCCCAAGTCACGTGACCCCTGAACTCAAATCAATGAACCACAATCTGGATCGAATCATTTAGATTTAATGATTAATGGAGGAATCTTGGGATTTTATAATCAGTTAATCTGCCTTTTAAGCCTGTGTGTGTGTGTGTGTGTGTGTGTGTGTGTGTGTGTGTGTGTGTGTGTGTGTGTGTGTGTGTGTGTGTGTGTGTGTGTGTGTGTGTGTGTGGGTGGGTGGGTGGGTGTGGTGTGGTGTGGTGTGTGTGTGTGTGTGTGTGTGTGTGTGGTGTGTGTGGTGGGTGGTGTGTGTGTGTGTGTGTGTGTGTGTGTGTGTGTGTGTGTGGTGTGTGTGTGTGTGTGTGTGTGTGTGTGTGTGTGTGTGTGTGTGTGTGTGTGTGTGGTGGGTGTGTGGTGTGTGTGTGTGTGTGTGTGTGTGTGTGTGTGTGTGTGTGTGTGTGTGTGTGTGTGTGTGTGTGTGTGGGGGTGTGGGGTGGGTGGGTGGGTGGGTGGGTGTGTGGTGTGTGGTGTGGGGTGTGTGTGTGTGGGTGTGGGTGTGGGTGTGGGGTGTGGGTGTGTGTGTGTGTGTGGGGTGTGTGTGTGTGTGGGGTAGGGGATATTCAGTGATGTGTGGCTAACGACACTCATGGGGAAGCGGAGTCACACATCTGCCTTTGTTATACTGTGTGTGTGTGTGTGTGTGTGTGTGTGTGTGTGTGTGTGGGGGGGGGGGATGTGTGTGTGTGGGGGGAGGGGGGGGGATGTGTGTGTGTGTGTGTGTGTGGGGGGAGGGGGGGGATGTGTGTGTGTGTGTGTGTGGGGGGGGGGGGGGGGGAATGTGTGTGTGTGTGTGTGTGTGTGGATCAGGTGTTTAACAGCTGACATTTCTACAAAAGCTCAAATCAGGGTTTTTTTATTGATGGTTTATTGATGGTTTATTGATGGTTTATTGATGGTTGATTGATGGTTGATTGATGGTTTATTGATGGTTTATTGATGGTTTATTGATGGTTTATTGATGGTTTATTGATGGTTTATTGATGGTTTATTGATGGTTTATTGATGGTTTATTGACGGTTTATTGATGTTTGATGGTTTATTGATGGTTGATTGATGGTTTATTGATGGTTTATTGATGGTTTATTGACGGTTTATTGATGGTTTATTGATGGTTTATTGATGGTTTATTGATGGTTTATTGACGGTTTATTGATGGTTTATTGATGGTTTATTGATGGTTGATTGATGGTTTATTGATGGTTTATTGATGGTTTATTGATGGTTGATTGATGGTTTATTGATGGTTTATTGATGGTTTATTGATGGTTTATTGATGGTTGATTGATGGTTTATTGATGGTTTATTGATGGTTGATTGATGGTTTATTGATGGTTTATTGATGGTTTATTGATGGTTGATTGATGGTTTATTGATGGTTTATTGATGGTTTATTGATGGTTTATTGATGGTTGATTGATGGTTTATTGATGGTTTATTGACGGTATGGTTTATTGATGGTTTATTGACGGTTTATTGATGGTTGATTGATGGTTGATTGATGGTTTATTGATGGTTTATTGATGGTTTATTGACGGTATGTTTATCGGGGATCAATGATCAATGGATCGTTTCCATAAGGCTATATCGTATAGCCTTCAATACGTCAAGTTATGAGGAGTTATTTATTATTATAGATTATATTATACATATTATATATGATGTATTATATTATATACATTATTTTATATATATTATATATGATGTATTATTTTATATATATTATTTATTATATATTATAATATATAAAGTATTGAGTGATGTTTTAAGTGAAGCAAAAATTAAACAAAAGCATCAGTGAAACATGGAAATCTCTAATGATAAGAGTATGAAGATACTATACATATATATACATATATATATACATATATACATATATATACATATATATATACATATATACATATATATACATATATATATACATATATACAGATATATACATATATATATATAGATGTATATATATATAAATATATATATACATATATACAGATATACAGATATATATATATATATATATGTATATATGTATATATATGTACAGATATATATATATATACATTTCTGTGTATATATTTCTGTGTATATATATCTATATATATATAGATAGATATATCTGTATATATACATATATATATATAAATATATACATTTCTGTGTATATATTTCTGTGTGTGTATATCAGTGGTGAAGCGTCAGGGCCTTCAAGGTATTCAGAGAAGACCCTGGAACTCTCAGATGAAACCAAAACAATCGAATTAATTGTATTAATAAAGTAATACAATTTTATAAAATGTAATACAATTTAATAAAATGTAATACAATTTTATAAAATGTAATACAATTTAATAAAATGACTAAATGAGAATGGTATCTGTGTTGTTATCTGTTATATTACAGTTACGTTGATTTGTTTGTCTTTCTCGGTCCATGCACGACGCATTTGAGTGGTTTTGTGTTGGAAAAACAATGCAACCAATCAGATATTTTTCTGGGTTGCTGGGAAGAATATCCTTCAACCAAAGTATTCCCGCTGACTTTGGCCCTTAGACTGAATGAGAGCGTACGTTTGGATTGACAATTTGATCAACCAATCATATCGTGATTTGTAGCCAATGGGCGTATTCTTTCAGATTTCCCCACAGCTCAATAGGGAGCTAGAAGGTCTACTGGCTGGAGCGAGAGTGGATCTAGCGTAGTGCTACGTTGTTTCTACGTAGGATTTTACATCAAAATGGCAACAGGCGAAGATGATGTCGTTGCGGATTTATTGTCGGAACCATTTTCAAGACGACCATTTAATGTAAAGATGGACATTATTAAAAAAGGCCGTCCAACGCCTGACAATCTTGAGCTGACTCAAGTTGTTAAAGCAGATTATGTTCGCCATTTTCAGGCTAGCAACTGGGAAAGATACCCGTGGCTAACGGGCTCTACTAGCCACGAGAGGCTCTACTGCTGGGAGTGTTGCTGTTTGGGACCGACCAGAGGGCAGGGAATTGGAAAGGCAACTTATTTTGGATCTGAAAAGCGATCATCTTTATGACCTGATGGTGGTCGGACCATCCAGAAGGACAGGAGAATGGATTTGGTCTTTAAGTGAACATCATTGGTGAGTGAGACTCATTTGTCTTTGCTGGTTTTGTCTCAGTGTTGCGTCTCGTTGAGCTGGTTGTTGCATTTTGTTTCCACTCACTTGTTGACTGATTAGTTAATGGCTGTCTTGGGTTTGTTAAGCATTGTTGTGCATTTGAATTGAGAGTTTGGACTTGATCTTTCTTTGCATTGCTTAACGTGAAAAGACTTAACGTAACTAAGAGTTACAAAACCGCGATCAATAATCACCTCATTTGCATATGTTTTGTCATTAGCACTTTCACCTTTTCACTTTAATTTTGACAGGTGAAAGTGCTAATGACAAGACATATGCCAGAGACATTTGGTGATTATTGATCGCTATTTTGGAACTTAAAGTTCCAAAGTTACGTTAAGCCTTTTCACGTGAAGCGTGTTAGACCGTCCCTTTAACCGATAGCCTGTGTGTGGTGGTCTGTGGTGGTCTGTTACTTCACTACATGGACTCTTCTTTACCAACTATGGTACACTTGGGAATTGGCTGCGACAATCTGATCTTCCTAAATGAGATAAGGCATAAAGTGACTCCTCCGTGACGTCCGTCTGACTAGAACAACTGAATTTTCGAATGGGGGGGGGGGGTGAGGCGGGGGGGTGTGGTCTACAGCAGGGGTTCCCAAAGTGGGGGTCTTATGTAAGTCCGTTTAATATGTAAGGGTGACGAATAAAGGAATTCTGATTCCGACAGATTCACGACTATCATTTGCAGCTGGAAATGTTGGGGGGGGGGG
>CM051019.1:25652271-25657271 GCA_027704905.1 Muraenolepis orangiensis
GTCTGAGGGTCCTCTCCAACTCCAAGGGGAGCTCAGGGGCAGTCACCAACAACGACCCTAACCTACCAGACAAGCTGAACACGTTTTACACCCGCTTTAAAAGGGATCTCTTAGCCGACCAACAAATTTAACATTCACCCAGAGGACTACATTCTACAACTGTCCGAGTCCGAGGTCCGCAGAATCTTCAGGAGGGGGAAGGCAGGGAAGGCAGCCGTCCCAGACGGAGTTCCATCCCGTGTCTTCAAGACCTGCGCTGACCAGCTGGCTCCTGTGTTCACCGACATCTACAACGCATCACTGCAACAGTCTGTCGTCCCAGCGTGCTTCAAAGAGACAACCATTGTGCCGTAACCCAAAAAGACCAAAGGTAACAAGCCTCAATGATTATCGTCCAGTGGCTTTAACACCCATAGAACTTGTCATGGGCGACGAAACGGAGTACAGAGATGAGGTGGTCCGGCTGACGCGATGGTGTGAGGACAACAGCCTCGCACTGAATGTCGGCAAGACCAAGGAGCTCATCGTGGACTTCAGGAGCCACCGGGGCCCCCGCTCCACCATCAGCCTGGATGGGGTAGAAGTCGTCAGCTGCTTCCGTTTCCTTGGGCTACAGATTACCGATGACCTGGCGTGGACCCGCAACACAAAGGTCATGTTGAAGAAGGCCCACCAGCCTCTCTGCTCTGCGGGGCCTCAGGAGAAGCAGAAAAGGCCAACGGTGGCGAGTGACCTTCTAGCGTGGCCCGTAGAGAGCGTCCTGACGGGTGGGTCACCGTGTGGCGTCACCGTGTGGTACGGAGACACCACTGAACAGGACAAGAAAGCCATCCAGAGGGTCGTGAGGACGGCAGAGAAGATCATCAGGTGTGCACTTCCATGCATTGAGGAGATCTAACTGATGTTTACTTTGGTCTGGTCAAACAGTTAGCTGAATAGCACAACTTGGGTCTAACATTACCTGGTATAGAATTGAACGTGTCGGGTTCTTCTCAGGCGAGGATGGGTTGCCATGGAAACTAAATAGCGTTACATTTTGATGATGCCGACGAAAGCGGAACACCAATGTTCAGAGTATTTCTTCTCCTGTTTTTGAAAACGCATTTTCTTATGGGAATTCATGGCGAAATAGAACCTCAGGAGCTGTAGCTACTAGCTAGTGGGAAGGAAACCAATACACCGGGAAAGGTTTACTCGTTCACTTGATGCCGGAAGTCCTTCACAGCTTAGTGCATAGAGCCCATGGCTTACTTTGTGTTCTGTATCTTTAATGCTAATGTTCTCTGGTCACTTGACAGTAGCAGCCTGTTGGCTCTAAAGCTCTCTATGTTATTAGAGGGTGAAGGAAGAAGAAGAACAGTGCTAATCCCGCCCCTAAAAACACCATCATCACCCCCATCAAACCCCACAGGGTACTTACACACCATGGAGACACGGGAGGGAGGGAGCGGGGGAGGGAGCGGGGGGGGGGGGGGGGGGAGGGAGAGGGAGCGGGGGAGGGGGGGGGGGGAGGGAGAGGGAGCGGGGGGAGGGGGGGAGGGAGCGGGGGGGGGGGGGGGGGAGGTAGGGGTAGCGGGGGGGGGGGGGGGAGGGAGAGGGAGCGGGGGAGGACACACACTGGTAATAATGATCAGGATGGGAAAAGGTGGGTTTGATTCACACACCTCACCTGGGGTATTTACCTGAGGTTACTCTCCTCTTGTCTAATTGTTCTTCTAACTCTCTCTCTCTCTCTCTCTCTCTCTCTCTCTCTCTCTCTCTCTCTCTCTCTCTCTCTCTCTCTCTCTCTCTCTCTCTCTCTCTCTCTCTCTCTCTCTCACACACACACACACACACATTGTCATTGTGTTTTTGGGCTTACTTTGCATTCTGTATTTAATTACAGTAATTTGTGCGGCGTGTCAGTGTTAGCAAGTGTCAGCGGTTAGCGGCATGTTAGCGGTTAGCGGTGTGTTAGCGGTTAGCGGTGATAATGACAGCCTTTTGGTGACGGCCAACGCTTTTCCAATGCTCTCAAGTATAGCAGGGGAGTGAACACACACACACACACACACACACACACACACACACACACACACACACACATGTGTATGTGTATGTGTGTGTGTGTGTGTGTGTGTGTGTGTGTGTGTGGGGGAGATAGACCATTCCATTTCCATGTCCATTTCTGTACAGTATTTGTCTGTGAATATAAATGCCAGTTACATGCCTGAGTAGACACTCTCTCTCTCTCTCTCTCTCTCTCTCCTCTCTCTCTCTCTCTCTCTCTCTCTCTCTCCTCTCTCTCTCTCTCTCTCTCTCTCTCTCTCTCTCTCTCTCTCTCTCTCTCTCTCTCTCTCTCTCTCTCTCTCTCCCCCTCTCTCTCTCTCTCCATTGGATGAGGAGCGTGTTGGAGGCGGGCCTTGAGGAGTTCTCCATTTAGATTCAAATGAGATCTCTCCTCCTCCTCTTCCTCCTCCTCTTCCTCCCCCTCTCATGAAGCGGTACTAGCGGCCGCCCCCCCGGTCCTCGTGAATAGAAACACGTTGTGATGTTAGCATTTAAAAGACGCTAACAGCCCTGACCCAGGCAGCGGTTCTCTCTCTGGCGGTAATCGTACCTTAGCCCACCAGGGAGTTAGCATGTTGCTAATTCAATACACGTCCAACTTTATCTGAGGGTTAATAACCCGGTGGAGTTAGCATGTGTTAAACTAGCAGTTATTCTGGTGCTTTGGACGCTACCTGTTACTGAACTGTTACTGAACTGTTACTGAACTGTTACTGAACTGTTACTGAACTGTAACTGAACTGTTACTGAACTGTTACTGAACTGTTACTGAACTGTTACTGAACTGTTACTGAACTGTTACTGAACTGTTCGCTGTTTTATTCTGGAAACAAAACACCTCAACGGTTTCAAGTTCCAGATCACATGAGCTCTGGGGATTATGGGCTTATCCACACACACACACACACACACACACACACACACACACACACACACACACACACACACACACACATACACACACACACACACACACACACACACACACACACACACACACACACACGTGTGCGCACACACACACACGTGTGCGCAGACACACACACACACACACACACACACACACACACATGTGTGTGTGTGTGTGTGTACGCAGGTGTGTGTGTATGTGTGTGTGTGTGTGTGTGTGTGTGTGTGTGTCTGCGCACGTGTGTGTGTGTGTGCGCACACGTGTGTGTGTGTGTGTGTGTGTGTGTGTGTGTGTGTGTGTGTGTGTGTGTGTGTGTGTGTGTGTGTGTGTGTGTGTGTGTGTGTGTGTGTGTGTGTGTGTGTGTGTGTGTGTGTGTGTGCGCGTGTGTGTGTGTGTGTGTTTAGCGACATTAGCAACATTACAGGTCATTCATTCCTACAGTCAGACTAAGTAAGTAACCTGTCTTTATATTCCATTTACTTTAAGCTGCTGTTTCCTCATCAACCAACCGCTCATTTATCTCCCAGGATTGAAAATGCATACACTTCAGGGCCCAGAATGTGTGTGTGTGTGTGTGTGTGTGTGTGTGTGTGTGTGTGTGTGTGTGTTCATGCGCATGTGTGTGTGTTTTGTGGACAGTGTGTTAAACGTCACACTGTATAGCAGTGTGTGTGCAGGCATGTGTGTGTGTGTGTGTGTGTGTGTGTGTGTGTGTGTGTGTGTGTGTGTGTGCTTATACACACACACACGCACACACACGCACGCACACACATGCACACAACACACACACACACACACACACACACACACCACTAAGGCGTGCGTTGAGGACAGCTCCAGGGGAGCGGGGCGAGTGTGGAGGCCAGCTGGGTTCATGTTCATGTTCAGTGAAGCTGAGTGTTTAGGTGGAGCATCCAGGCTCTCCATATGGGTCCCGGGCCTCAGGCCCTCGGCCCCACAGCCGCTCACAGCCCCCAGGCCGCGAGACGGGACACGGAGGAGGAATAAATCAAACCCAGACATTGCATTGTAAAAACCGTAGAAAATAACACGTAAAAACATCCAAGATTCAAGATATTGATTTGCCACATGCAACAAGTACAATGGAGCGCTTCCTCCCCATTCCCTCCCGCAGTAGGAATTACTATAAATACTATAGAAATACTATAGAAATACTATAGAAATACTATACACAATAAAAGATTAACATAAAAAGAACAATAAACTGACTGATGGATGTTCATGTGTTGAATTGTGCAAAAAGCTTGTGCTAAAATAATTTTAAAGTGCCAGTAGTGCAGAACAGTGTAGAACATAAACATATGAATGCGTATTGGTGAATGAACCCCCCCCCTCGGTAACTGAACCCCCCCTCGGTAACTGAACCCCCCCTCGGTAACTGAACCCCCCCCCTCGGTAACTGAAGAGGATTGTATTGAAGCGTTGACAGCATCATGCAGAGTGTTGGAGGTTCAAATTAAACGCCCAC
The DNA here is from genome assembly GCA_027704905.1 of Muraenolepis orangiensis. Classification (NCBI taxonomy): domain Eukaryota; kingdom Metazoa; phylum Chordata; class Actinopteri; order Gadiformes; family Muraenolepididae; genus Muraenolepis; species Muraenolepis orangiensis. Next base: position 25,656,720 of record CM051019.1, read on the forward strand.
CGCTGCTCAAACACTGTGCAAGCACACACAACACACACACGCCTCCACATATATGTTCACACACACACACACACTCACATCCATGCTTATGCACACACACACACATCCACACGTATGTATACGCACAAACACACATCCACTCTTATGCACACACACACACACACATCCACGCCTATGTACACTCACATTCACAACCAATCCTTACTGAAACGTTATGAATCCAAATCAATACAAGCGGTTTGGTTTGTTGAGGTGTGTGTCATGACCCCAGTCCCCATCCTGACCAGAGAGGACCAGTATCTTTAGACCATGTGTGTCTCACAGGGTCTAAACCCATATGTTTATCATGAAGTCTAAAACTAACGGGATGACCAGCCTGGATCCAGGGAGCTCGTACCATTCACAGAACACTTATGTCGTCCCCTCGTGGAAATGTTCATTCATTCATTCCGATGCTAACCTGTGTGTGTGTGTGTGTGTGTGTGTGTGTCCTCAGGATGAACGAAGAGCAGATTGCGACGGTGTGTGTGTCTGTGCTGCGGGCGCTGTCCT
>CM051019.1:25672271-25674771 GCA_027704905.1 Muraenolepis orangiensis
AAGTTCCTCGGCGTGCACATCTCCGAGGACCTCACATGGTCCACGCAGACCACACACGTGGTGAAAAGGGCCCAACAACGCCTGTATTTCCTCAGGCGTCTGAAGAAATTCAGCATGGGCCCCCGCATCCTGAGAACATTCTATAACGGCACCATGGAGAGTGTTCTTACAGGGTGGATCACCGCCTGGTACGGGAACTGCACCGCACTCGAGCGCAGAGCGCTTCAAAGGGTGGTGGGACGGCCCAGTATATCGTTGGAGGGGAGCTCCCCTCCCTCCTGGATATATACAACCAGCGGTGCGTGGCCAAGGCCAAACGCATCATAAAGACATTGCCCACCAGCCACCAACTGTACTCACTGTTACCGTCAGGCAGGCGATACCTCAGTATCAAGTGGTATCAAATAGACTCAGAGACAGCTTCCACAGTCAGGCCATCAGGCTGCTGAACAAGGGCGTATAACATATAACAATGTATATTTTATTACATTGATTTATATATACATATTGCTCTTTTCTGTGCTGATATTTTGCATTTTATAAATTGCATTTTTATTTATTTTTTTATTTTGCACTTTATTCTATTTTTATTCTATTTTTATCTATTTATATCTTATTTTATAACTGCTGTCTGTCGTCGGGTTTTGCACACAAGATTTTCACATCACTGCTTTATACTTGTGTAAACTGTGAAGTGACAATAAACTGGACTTGACTTTACTTGACTTGTCCTTCTCTCCTCCTCTCTGTCTCCTGTCCTTCTCTCCTCTCTGTCTCCTCTCCTTCTCTCCTCTCTGTCTCCTCTCCTTCTCTCCTCTCTGTCTCCTGTCCTTCTCTCCTCCTCTCTGTCTCCTGTCCTTCTCTCCTCCTCTCTGTCTCCTGTCCTTCTCTCCTCCTCTCTGTCTCCTCTCCTTCTCTCCTCCTCTCTGTCTCCTGTCCTTCTCTCCTCCTCTCTGTCTCCTCTCCTTCTCTCCTCCTCTCTGTCTCCTATCCTTCTCTCCTCCTCTCTGTCTCCTGTCCTTCTCTCCTCCTCTCTGTCTCCTATCCTTCTCTCCTCCTCTCTGTCTCCTGTCCTTCTCTCCTCCTCTCTGTCTCCTATCCTTCTCTCCTCCTCTCTGTCTCCTGTCCTTCTCTCCTCTCTCTGTCTCCTATCCTTCTCTCCTCCTCTCTGTCTCCAGCCTGAGGCAGCCAGGTAGGGAGGGACCCTTGAAGCACCTTGAGGACATGTTAAATGTACGTGTGATTCTTCTTCATGTTCTGATGGTTCTTTGAGCCGTGAGCCGTGGACCAGAGCCCCTCCGGCCGGCCCTCTGCTCGGGACACAGGGCTGTGATATATAGGGCGCTCTTCCTCTTCCTCTTCCTCCCAGCCTTTTATCCTCTTAGACACCATAATGGGATATTGATTTAGAGGCCGGAGAACGGCCTCCTTCTTCTTCAGGGGAGGAGGAAGTTATACCTCCACCCACACAGAGCATACGACAGTATATAACACAGTGTGTAACACAGTGTGTAACACAGTATATAACACAGTGTGTAACACAGTGTGTAACACAGTGTGTAACACAGTGTGTAACACAGTGTGTAACACAGTGTGTGTAACACAGTGTGTAACACAGTGTGTAACACAGTGTGTAACACAGTGTATAACAGTGTATAACACAGTGTATAACACAGTGTATAACATAGTGTATAACACAGTGTATAACACAGTGTATAACACAGTGTATAACACAGTGTATAACACAGTGTATAACACAGTATATAATGTATAACACTGCAGAGCCCCTCACATTGTAGACGGCCATCGCTGACATAGGGTCCCCTGTCTGTCCTTAGACCCCTGGGGGTCTTCTGTCCTTAGACCCCTGGGGGGGTCCCCTGTCTGTCCTTAGACCCCTGGGGGTCCTCTGTCTGTCCTTAGACCCCTGGGGTCCCGTCTGTCCTTAGACCCCTGGGGGTCCCCGTCTGTCCTTAGACCCCCGGGGGTCCCCCGTCTATCCTTAGACCCCCGGGGGTCCCCCGTCTGTCCTTAGACCCCCGGGGGTCCCCTGTCTGTCCTTAGACCCCCGGGGGTCCTGGCTCCAATCTGATTCAAACGTTTAACCAGCCATCCAAATACCAAGAGCTAAGTACTATGTAACAATATGCTAATTATGTAAAATGCAGCAGAATAAGAGATCCACCTTCTATGGTCTGTGTTCTTAGTGCCGCCCGTCGCTTCGCCCCATCTAGCAGCACGAGGCCTGAATGCTGCAGAACAGAAATACGTGACCACTCACCTGACGTCACCATGCGGAGGTGGGTCCTGTGCTCCACGTGCGGTTACTGTCCTAGTGGCGCGCCATCCGTCGATCTAACTTTGGCGTCATTTAGCGGGACTGTTGAGTGATGGTGCGTTACTGAGCTCCGTGCTGTAGTTGTTGGGGTCATTGTAAATGGGTCAGGGAGTGTTAATGACCTCATGATCGATCATAAAGGGGTTTATGATCGATCATGAT
>CM051019.1:25684771-25699771 GCA_027704905.1 Muraenolepis orangiensis
CTGGCCCCTCCACTGGCCCCTCCACTGGCCCCTCCACTGGGCCGTCCACTGGCCCCTCCACTGGCCCCTCCACTGGGCCCCTCTACCTGGTTACCCCTCTACCTGGTTACCCCTCCACCTGGTTACCCCTCTACCCGGTTACCCCTCTACCCGGTTACCCCTCTACCCGGTTACCCCTCTACCTGGTTACCCCTCTACCCGGTTACCCCTCTACCTGGTTACCCTTCTACCCAGTTACCCCTCTACCTGGTTACGCCTCTACCTTTTACCCCTCTACCTGGTTACCCCTCTACCCAGTTACCCCTCTACCTGGTTACCCCTCTACCCGGTTACCCCTCTACCTGGTTACCTCTCTACCTGGTTACCCCTCTACCTGGTTACCCCTCTACCTGGTTACCTCTCTACCTGGTTACCCCTCTTCCTTTTACCTCTCTACCTGGTTACCCCTCTACCTGGTTACGCCTCTACCTGGTTACCCCTCTACTGGTTAGAGGCTAGTCTGGTCAACTGCTCCAGAAAGATAAGAAGAAATCATTTAAATTAAAGCGTAAATTTAAAGTGTGCTAACCTGACGCAGGTTGACGCAGCCTCACCTGGCCTCAGTCAGACTGATTAGAGTCTGGTTGAAGCAGCCTCACCTGGCCCCAGTCAGACTGATTAGAGTCTGGTTGAAGCAGCCTCACCTGGCCCCAGTCAGGCTGATTAGAGTCTGGTAGAAGCAGCCTCACCTGGCCCCAGTCAGACTGATTAGAGTCTGGTTGAAGCAGCCTCACCTGGCCCCAGTCAGACTGATTAGAGTCTGGTTGAAGCAGCCTCACCTGGCCCCAGTCAGACTGATTAGAGTCTGGTTGAAGCAGCCTCACCTGGCCCCAGTCAGACTGATTAGAGTCTGGTTGAAGCAGCCTCACCTGGCCCCAGTCAGACTGATTAGAGTCTGGTTGAAGCAGCCTCACCTGGCCCCAGTCAGACTGATTAGAGTCTGGTTGAAGCAGCCTCACCTGGCCCCAGTCAGACTGATTAGAGTCTGGTTGAAGCAGCCTCACCTGGCCCCAGTCAGACTGATTAGAGTCTGGTTGAAGCAGCCTCACCTGGCCCCAGTCAGACTGATTTGAGTCTGGTTGAAGCAGCCTCACCTGGCCCCAGTCAGACTGATTAGAGTCTGGTTGAAGCAGCCTCACCTGGCCCCAGTCAGACTGATTAGAGTCTGGTTGAAGCAGCCTCACCTGGCCCCAGTCAGACTGATTAGAGTCTGGTTGAAGCAGCCTCACCTGGCCCCAGTCAGACTGATTTGAGTCTGGTTGAAGCAGCCTCACCTGGCCCCAGTCAGACTGATTTGAGTCTGGTTGAAGCAGCCTCACCCGGCCCCAGTTGGACTGATTAGAGTCTGGGGTTGGTGAGGCTGCACACCTATGGGTCCTTGGTAATCGAGGCCCACAGGTTTAACCAGCCTCCACCATAAAGAGTGCCAGCCTCTACCCTCTGCTCTGCTGGGAGGAGCCCTCAAGAAGCCATTCTAACTGCAGGTAGCAGCTGTTTCACCATAAAACCAAACTATAACCTTTAACCCTACAGCCCAACCCTAAAACCTAAAACAAAACCCTAAAAGTTAACCCTATTCCCATCATGGAGATCATAATGGAAAGCTTTCCATAGTATATATCAGTTATGTCTGAGATGCTCATACTATTAATGTGAGGGCAGGACAATCCAGCATAAATATAGAATATATTATTGATTTACAACAATGATATCTTGTTGATATAACTGCTCACTACCTGTTCATACTTACCTGTATATAGAGTTTGTTTGTTTCAACTACTGGCGGGACTGAACTTCTTGACCCATCTGGAAAAGTCTGAGTTTATCTGTGTTGCTTATCAGGTTGATACTAACTGTAACTCGAGTTTGTCAGGTTGATACTAAGTGTAACAAGAGTGTTGCAAGTTGTGCTCATTGGTCTATTGTTAGTCAAGTGGTCAGGTAGTGCTTAAGTGTTGTGGCCCATTGAAGGCGGTTTCACCCAATCTAGGTCAACTGCCTTGTTAATCGTGTAGGAGGGGCCTCCTAGTAGACCCTCGGACAATTAGCAACCAATGTTATTTAGCCACTTGCTGTAAGTGGCAGATTTGGAGCGGCAGGAAAACAAAGGCGAAATAAGGTGACTTTTTCAAGTTCGACTTCTTCTCAGGTCGGCATCTTATTGTACTGTAATCTACCATGTGTGGCATGCGGTACACAAACGCTGGGTCACATCCAGGCCCCGCCGTGATCCCACAAACCTCATCTCCCCTACTTTGTCTACCCATGTTGAGCCAGTGGTAACTGGGGGGCTTTGGAATTGCCAGTCGGCAGTGCAGAAAACTGAGTTCATCTCAGGCTATGCATCCTTGCTTGCCCTGAACTTCCTTGCTCTTACTGAGACTTGGATCAGCCCTGAAAACACTGCCTCGCCTGCTGCTTTGTCTTTTTCTCACACTCCCAGAGTCGCAAGACGAGGCGGAACTACTGGTCTACTGATATCGTGCAACTAGAATGACTCCCCCATTTCAATTCCACAATTCTCCCCCTCCTCATTTAAATTTCATGCTGTCACTGTTTGTTTTCCATATAAGCTCATTATTGCAGTTGTTTATCGTCCACCCGGCCCAGCTGGTGACTTCCTGGAGGAGCTTGACATGCTGATCTCCCACTTCCCTGATGATGGTTCTGGCCTCATCCTTCTTGGCGACTTCAACATCTTGACTGAGAAGTTGGACCCTCTTCTCTCCTTCCTCGCCTCCTTCGACCTTTCCCGCTGCCCGTCTCTGCCAACCCACAAGGCCGGCAACCAGCTGTACCTCATCTTCACCAGACACTGCGATACAGTAAACCTTTCAGTCCTTTCCACCTATCTGACCACTTCTTCATGTCCTTCTCCCTCTTCCTCCCTTCCCCCCCCCTCCCACTCTCCCCCTACCAAGGTGGTGAGGTCCCGTCGCAATCTCCGCACACTCACCCCTGCCGATCTCACCTCTTCTGTTCTCTCTGCCCTCCCTCCTCCTGATTCGTTCTCTGTTCTACCCCCTGATATTGCCACTGACCTTCTTCTCTCTACCCTGTCCTCCTCTCTGGAAACTCTCTGTCCCCTCACCTCCAGGTCTGCATGTCCAACTCCACGTGCCCCCTGGTTGTCGGACTCAGTGGGTACACAGAGGCGGCGCCTCAGAGAGGCGGAGCGCAGGTGGAAGAAAGGAAAAACCCCAGAGGACCTTCTCCATCTTCAAGGGCTCCTGTCAAACTTCTCGTTGTCTCCTTCATCCGCCAAAGCTGCATTTTACTGTTCCAAAATTCAAAGCGCAGCATCTAACCCTAAAAAACGGTTTGATACTTTTTCCTCCCTCCTCCATCCCCCTCCACCTCCGCCCAGCTCCTCCCTTCTCCCAGATGATTTTGTCATCGATATCCAATCCTCCTTCCCTGACCCCCCGGCTGATATTTGCATCAACCACCCATGTCTTCTGGATGCTTTCCCGCTGCTTTCAAGACTGCCAGAGTCACCCCCCTCCTGAAGAAACCAACACTTGACCCCTCTGAACTCAAGAACTAAAGACCGGTATCCCTTTTGCCCTTCTTATCCAAAACTCTTAAACATGCTGTCTTTAACCAATTGTCCTCCACCAGAACTGCCTCTTGGATCCCCGCCAATCTGGTTTCAAGGCGGGTCACTCGACAGAAACTGCCCTTCTGGCAGTGACAGAGTCGCTCCATGTTGCTAGAGCGAATTCTCTCTCCTCGGTCCTGATACTCCTGGACATGTCTGCAGCATTGGACACTGTGAACCACCAGATTCTCCTCTCCACCCTTGAGGGGATGGGTGTCTCAGGCTCTGCTCTCTCCTTGTTTGCATCCTACCTGACGGGTCATTCCTACCAGGTGGCACTGAGAGGGTCTGTGTCCCTGGACGACCAACTGTCGTTCTCGGCAAACATTGGTGACACGCTCCTGCAGATTCCTCCTCTACAACATCAGGAGGATTCAGCCTTTTCTCACTGAAAAGGCTGCACAGGCACTCATCCAGGCTCTATTCATCTCCTGGCTGGACTACTGCAACTCCCTCCTTGCTGGCACCCCGGCATTTGCCATCAGGCCCCTGGAGCTCATTCAGAAAGCTGCAGCTTGCTTGGTGTTCAACCGACCCAAGTTCTCCCACACATCTACCCTCCTTCTGTCTCTACACTGGCTGCTCACATCCAGTTCAAGACCTTGGTGGAACAGCTCCATCCAACCTCCAGGCAATGGTCAAGCCCCACATCCCTGCCCGTCCACTTCGCTCTGCTTTTTCGGGCCGTCTGCTTGCCCCCTCGCTTAGGGGCCCTTGTGGCCGATCTACGCGGTCACGGCTCTTCTCTGTCCTGTGGCCTCAATTTGGTGGAACAAACTCCCCACGGAGGTCAAGACTCGTGTCTCAGGACTGACATCTCTTCAGGGCACACTACCCGGATCCTTCCTCCTTCCTTCCTCGCGCTAAGTCCATTATCTAGTAGAATGTTAGGTATATACTGTTCTACATATTGTTATATATTGTTTGCCAACTTATTGTACTTTTACTTTACTGTACTTTAACCTGAACTTATTGTACTTTAACCTGAACTTATTGTACTTTAACCTGAACTTATTGTACTTTAACCTGATCTTACTGTACTTTAACCTGAACTTATTGTACTTTAACCTGAACTTATTGTACTTTAACCTGAACTTATTGTACTTTAACCTGAGCTTATTGTACTTTAACCTGAGCTTATTGTACTTTAACCTGAGCTTATTGTACTTTAACCTGAGCTTATTGTCCTTCTACCTGAGCTTATTGTCCTTCTACCTGAGCACTGGTTCAGTTCTTAGAGACTAGTTATGAATGAAATGCACTTTTGACTTCTGGTGACGACTTGTTCTCTTACCTTCCTTTGTTAAACACTATTGGAAGTCACTTTGGATAAAAGTGTCTGCTAAATGACTGGAATGTAATGTAATATATATATATATATATATATATATATATATATATATTTCTGCACATATCTCATTCATACTTTATAAGTTATTTATACCTGTTTTTATACCCAGTAGATGTTTTTACATCTTATTTAACCACTAAACATTATATATTACCATGAACTGTACTGTACATGTACACTCTGGTTAGATGCTAAATCTACTTAGCTGTGCTTGTGCTGTGAAATGACACCACATTAGAATCTAATCTAATCTAATCTATACACCCCTCTAGTGATCAAGAGTAACCACTGGTATCTATCAGAAGCAGTAATGAGACTCCAATTCCCATGGTACACCTGGATATTTTATTAGTACACATACTATAAAACAGTATTAAAGGAGCCAGATAACAACGATATTCTCATTTCTAGAAGTTGAACAGTACGATATAAATACAAAAGAACACACACACACAATGATCTGTCCATAGGCCGCCCCACCATGGACAACAGGAACCAGGACAGGAACTACAGAGCTAACACGCTAACACGTAGTTAGCATACCAGAGACATTCAACTAGTGCAAAGAAGCCTCAAACAAACAAAACAAACATACATCGTCTTAAACTACACGTCATATACCTAATATATCGATTTATGTTTATAATATATTCATATAAATATATTCATAGAAATAACCCCTTTAGTTTGGCATTTATCGTTTCGCAAAATAATTTAAACCTGTCCTACAGGACACTGGCACGTCCCAAAGCTGGGAGTCCCATTCCTAAAGCACTTCTTCATGGTCTCTGTTCCTCCCCAGAGAGGGGGGGGCACATGGGGGGTGAGGAGGGGGGAGGGGGCACATGGGGGGTGAGGAGGGGGGGGGGGGGGGACACATGGGGGGTGAGGAGGGGGGGACACATGGGGGGTGAGGAGGGGGGGGGGGACACATGGGGGGTGAGGAGGGGGGGAGAAATAGAATAGAGTAGCAATATAAAATAACCAGCACCCGCTAGAACCTTCTATCCCCTCTAAGCCCTGGAACAGCACTTCAACTGTTCAACACATTTTGGTCAAAAACGTTAAATTAAAGTCTGTAGAACATTCCAGTATTTACAGAACAATGTGTGGTTTGTGTTTGATTTAGCCTAACCTCCCCTTGTGTGTTATTACAGCAGAATAAAAATAACCTTAAAAAGAAAAAGAAAATATCTAAATACTCTCTATCCCGTCACCATCCCTGTGACGGGGATACCTTCACCATCATCATGATGAAGAACCACCATGGACACGCCCACAGAACCCTTATCCCTAACGGACAGCCCACCGTCACACAGCATCTTCCATCTGTGTGGTTGCTGTTTCTTTACATAGTACCTAGCGTCTAGTGCTTAGCGCCTACAGTCTAGCGCCTAGCTTTCTAGCGTCTAGTGCCTAGCGTCTAGGGCCTAGTCTCTAGCGTCTAGCGCCTAGCCTCTAGCCTCTAGCGTCTAGCCTCTAGCCTCTAGCGTCTAGCGTCTATGACGGGGCCGTCATGGTCTCTGGCGTGAGGGCTCCGGGGCCGGGTGGTGAATCCCAACCTCAAACTCAAACTAACGCCGGGTCTCCGATCACTTCTTACTCTCCTCTCTCTCAATATGCTCATAAGCGTCTGGCAGACGGCGTCTGGTAGACGGCGTCTGGAGCACCAGACGGTGTAGTGATACGGACGGGACGTACGGGAGGGAGGAGCTTGCGGAGACACCAGGGCTTCCTCTGCTCTACAATACAGTGATGCTCTTGGTTTACATTCTTATTAAAATACAGAAGACACACTACAGAGGTGGCTTCGCTACATGTCTCTCCCCCCCTCCCCCCCCCTGTGAGCGTTATAGCACATTTGACATACTGGTCTCTTTATAGTTTGTGCCGACTTGAAAGTAAAACGCTTTACATATTATTATTATTATTATTATTATTATTATTATTATTATTATTTTCTTTCTTCCGTTCCACGTTGGCCCGTGGATCCGCCTTGCAGTGGTTGTGATAATCTGTTACATCTCACACTACAATTCACACACTACAGTGTGTGTGTGTGTGTGTGTGTGTGTGTGTGAGAGAGAGTGTGTGTGTCTGTGTGTGTCTGTGTGTGTGTGTGTGTGTGTCTATGTGTGTGTGTGTGTGTGTGTGTGTGTGTGTCTATGTGTGTGTGTGTGTGTGTGTGTGTGTGTGTGTCTATGTGTGTGTGTGTGTGTGTGTGTGTGTGTGTGTGTGTGTCTATGTGTGTGTGTGTGTGTCTGTGTGTCTATGTCTATGTGTGTGTGTGTATCACCGGGGGCTACGTTTGGTAGCGGTTAGCTGTCGAGTTTATGGCACAGAGATATGAAAGAGTGTGTAAACCAGTGTGTGATGGGTATGGTGGAGAAGGTGTGTGTGTGTGTGTGTGTGTGTGTGTGTGTGTGTGTGGGTGTGTGTCTCTCTCTCTCTCTCTCTCTCTCAGTGTGGGACGCTCACACCACTGTAGCAGGTCTGCGGTGGTCCATCTCCTCCTCCAACTTCACCATCTGCTGCATGTCCTTGGCCTGAGGGGGACCGGGGGACACACCGTTAGACACACGCACACACACACACACACACACACACACAGACACACACGCACGCACACACACACGTGTGTGTGTGTGTCTGTGTGTGTGTGTGTGTGTGTGTGTGTGTGTGTGTGTGTGTGTGTGTGTGTGTGTGTGTGTGTGTGTGTGTTGTGTCTTTATGTGTGTGTGTGTGTGTGTGTGTGTGTGTGTTGTGTCTTTATGTCCCTATCGAATCACACGCAACACATTTCACACAAACACACTCAAATTAGACATTTCAAATGTCCTCTTCTGATTAATCCAACAGAACAAGAGAGAGAGAGAGAGAGAGAGAGAGAGAGAGAGAGAGAGAGAGAGAGAGAGAGAGAGAGAGAGAGAGAGAGAGAGAGCGAGAGAGAGAGAGAGAGAGAGCGAGAGAGAGGGGGCTAGCCTCCACGTTAGCGGCGGCTTTCTTCCTGCTTGGAGGCTTCTGAGTCAGACTGATGAATGAGTCGTCAGCAGAAAAGACCGAAGAAGGGGGAGAGAGGGGGGAGAGAGAGGGGGGAGGGGGGAGAGAGAGGGGAGAGGGGGGAGGGGGGAGAGGGGGGAGAGAGAGGGGGGAGGGGGGAGAGGGGGGAGAGAGGGGGGAGGGGGGAGAGAGAGGGGAGAGGGGAGAGGGGGGAGGGGGGAGAGAGGGGGGAGAGAGAGGGGAGAGAGAGGGGGGAGGGGGGAGAGGGGGGAGAGAGAGGGGGGAGGGGGGAGAGGGGGGAGAGAGAGGGGGGAGGGGGGAGAGGGGGGGTAGGGGGGAGGGGGGAGAAGGGGGAGAGGGGGAGAGAGAGGGGGGAGGGGGGAGAGGGGGGGTAGGGGGGAGAGGGCTAGAGACCGTAGCCTGTAGCCCGTAGCCCGTATCCTTTAGCCCGTATCCTGTAGCCCGTATCCTGTAGCCTGTAGCCCGTATCCTGTAGCCTGTAGCCTGTAGCCCGTAGCCCGTAGCCTGTAGCCTGTAGCCTGTAGCCCGTAGCTTGTAGCCCGTAGCCTGTAGCCCGTAGCCTGTAGCCCGTAGCCTGTAGCTTGTAGCCCGTAGCCCGTAGCCTGTAGCCCGTAGCCTCCACTAAATCCTCCTAATGTGAGGGAATATTGATCATTGTCTAATGTGTAGTTTTCTATGAAGGGGAACATTTTCTAAGCACTTATTGTTATGAATGCTTTACATCAACAGATCAGGATCATAACAACACAATATTCATTTGTAAATATTCATATTCATTCATTCATTCATTCATATATGCAATCCAGTGTAATCAGAAATGTGACCGCAACCAACAGAAGGGAAGGAATCAACACAACCGGGAAAGTAATAATAATAATAATAATAGTATTAATAATAATAATAATAATAATAATAATAATAATAATTATAATAATGATAATAATAATAATAATAATAGTAATAATAATAGTAATAAGAAGAATAATAATAGTAATAATAATAATAACAATAATAATTATAATAATTATAATAATGATAATAATAATAATAAAAATAATAGTAATAATAATAGTAATAATAATAGTAATAATAATAATTATAATAGTAATAATAATTATAATAATAATAATAGTAATAATAATTATAATAATGATAATAATAATAATAATAGTTATAATAATTATCATAATAAAAGTAATAATAATAATAATAATAATAATAATAATTATAATAATAATAATAATAATAGTAATAACAATTATCATAATAAAAGTAATAATAATAATAATAAAAGTTTTAATATTATTAATAATAAAAATAGTAATAATAATTATCATAATTAAAGTGATAATAATATTAATAAAAGTAATAATATTAATAATAATTACAGTAAAAGTAATAATATTAATAATAAAAGTAATAATATTAATAATACGGACGCCGGGGGTGGTCTCCCGGGCGGTTCCGGACCAACGAGTGACCACTGATGGATGGGGGCGACGCTGTGGACCTCTTCTCCGAGGAGACGTCTCCGCCCAGCGAGGACGACGTCAGAAGGGCGGAGACGAGAGCGACGGAGCAGTCACCATCTCCGTGGCCGAGGAACCACGAGGCCGTCACAACTCTCCAAACGGAGGGTCGTCTTGACCTCTCGACCACTTCGAGGGGATTATCCGAAGAGTGGCAGCCTCCAAGGACATCCCCGTGCCGCCTCCGCTGCCGAGCGTGAGGTCTGACGACACGCTCTGAGATTTCTTCAAACCCCGTTCCTCGTCTCGGCGCCCGACTCCGTGTCCGCAGTTTCCGCCCATCTGGCCGTTCCTGACTGCGGCGACAGAGGAACCGTCTAACCGCTAACGACTCCGGTGAAGACCTCCATGGAATTCCCCGGGGTGGAGGGCTGGACCGCTGTCGAGGCTAGGGGGATTCTCTGCGCTTCTCTGTGAGGGCGCCGGGCGGCGCCCTAGCGAGAAGCCGCCGCCTCCCGATCGTCTGCAAAAGCAGCTCGCCGCTCTGTGGGAGAAGTCCTACATCTGTGCCGCACAGAGCGCTGCGGCTGTCAACAACGCGGCCCTCCTCGCCTCTTCCCTGTCCGCCTTGACCGGTGGGAAGGTGGCGTTCGGGCCAAAGGAGGTTGAAGAGGTCGCTATGATCAGCGGTGCCATCCTGCAGCTGAGCCAGCCGGCGGCCACCACGGCGAGCCGGCAGATGGCGTGGGTGACAATGGGCCACTGCACCGTGTGGTTGACCCATACGACGGTTCCTGACCGTAACAGGGTGGGCCTCGCCCAGGGGGGGGAGTGTGCTCCTCTGCTCCTCTGGGCTAATCAGAACCTGGTCATTCTGAGAGCTCTGCATATCGCGGGCGCCCAGAATTTTGGGGCATCCTCTTTTAGAGAGAATCAGACAGGAGAAGCAGTCGCTCATTCTGGTAGCCCCTCTGATAGCCCGCGCAATAATAATCATAGTAATAATAATAATAATAATAATAATAATAGTTATAATAGTAATTATAATAATAATAGTAATAATAATATTACTATTATTATTATAATTACTATTATAACTATTATTATATATTAATACTATATATTATTATTATATATATATTATAATACTATTATATTAATAATAATACCTCTCCGGGAACCATCACCTTATCGTGGTGGAGAGGTTTGGGTGTCCCTGTGAACCTGAGAGCTGTGTTGTCTGGAGCCTAGTGCTCCTGGTAGGGTCTCCCATGGCAGATTGGTCTCAGGGGAGGGGCCAGACTAAGAATGGTTCAAAGACTTCAATGGAAAAACAAACAAGAAGTGAGGATACCCTGCCCGGAGGAAGCCCGGGGCCCCTTTCCGGAGCCAGGCCTGGAAAGAGGGCCCGTAAGCGAGCGCCTGGTGGCCGGGTTAGCCACGGAGCCCGGTCGGGCATAGCCCGAAAAAGCAACGTGGCCACTTCTCCTTCCCGCGGACCCACCACCTACGGGAAGAACCGCTGGGGTCGGGTGCACTGCCAGTTAGGCGGCAGTGAAGGCAGGGGGCATCGACGGACCAAACCCAGCCAACAGAGACTGGCTTTGGGGACGTGGAATGTCACTTCTCTGGGGGGGAAGGAGCCTGAGCTTGTGCGGGAGGTGGAGCGCTACCAATTAGATCTGGTGGGGCTTACCTCTATGCACAGCACTGGCTCTGGAACTAAACTCCTGGATAGGGGTTGGACTCTTTTCTTCTCTGGAGTTGCTCAGGGTGTGAGGCGGCGGGCGGGTGTGGGGATACTCACAAGTCCCCGGCTGAGTGCCGCTTTGTTGGAGTTTACCCCGGTGGACGAGAGGGTCGCCTCCCTACGCCTTAGGGTCATGGGAGGGAAAACTCTGACTGTTGTTTGTGCCTATGCACCAAACAACATTTCGGAATATCCCGCCTTCTTGCACACCCTGGATGGAGTCCTGCATGGGGCTCCTGAAGGGGACTCTATAGTCCTCCTGGGAGACTTCAACGCACACATGGGTAACGATGGGGAAACTTGGAGGGGCGTGTTGGGGATGAACGGCCTACCTGATCTGAACCGGAGTGGGGTTTTGTTATTGGATTTCTGTGCTAGTCATGGATTGGCCATAACAAACACCATGTTCAAACATAAGGATGCTCATAAGTGTACATGGTACTAGAGTACCTTAGGCCGAAGGTCAATGATCGATTTTGTTATCGTATCATCTGGCCTGAGGCTGCATGTTTTGGACACTCGGGTGAAGAGAGGGGCAGAGCTGTCAACCGATCACCATCTGGTGGTGAGTTGGGTAAGATGGCGGGGGAAGCCTCTGGACAGACCTGATGAGCCCAAACGTGTAGTGTGGGTGAACTGGGAACGTCTGGTGGATGCCCCTATCCGGGAGACCTTCAACTCACACCTCCGGCGGAATTTTTCGGGCATCTCTGTGGAGTCTGGGGGCATTGAGCCAGAGTGGTCATTGTTCAAAGCTTCTATTGCCAAAGCTGCGGTTGAGAGTTGTGGCCTCAAGGTCATAGGTGCCTTCCGGGGAGCGGCAACCCTCGGACTTCGTGGTGGACACAGGTGGTCAGGGAAGCCGTTCAGCCGGCTGAAGAAGGAGGCCTTCCGGGCTATGTTAGCCTGTGAGACTCCGGACTCAGTTGCGAGGTATCGACAGGCCAAGAGGACGGCAGCCTCGGCTGTAGCGGAGGCAAAGCAGCGGGTGTGGGAGGAATTCGGAGAAGCCATGGAGAAGGACTTTCAGTCGGCACCAAAGCGTTTCTGGCAAACAATCCGGCGCCTCAGGAGGGAGAAGCGTGGGTCCATCCAAGCTGTGTACAGTAAGGGTGGGACATTGCTGACCTCAACTGAGGAGGTGATCGGGCGGTGGAAAGAACACTTTGAGGAACTTCTTAACCCAACTACACCCTCAATGGTAGAGACAGAGCTGGAGGATGAAGGACGGCAAACATCAATCTCCCTGGAGGAAGTCACTACGGTAGTCAAACATCTCCACAGTGGCAAAGTCCCAGGGGTTGATGAGATCCGTCCAGAAATGCTAAAGGCTCTGGGTGTTGAGGGGCTGTCGTGGATGACACGTCTTTTCAACATTGCGTGGAAGTCTGGGACAGTGCCTGAGGAGTGGCAAACGGGGGTGGTGGTACCCCTGTTCAAAAAGGGTGACCAGAGGGTGTGTGCCAATTACAGGGGTATCACATTACTCAGCCTCCCTGGGAAAGTCTACTCCAAGGTGCTGGAAAGGAGGGTTCGGCCGATAGTCGAACCTCAGATTGAAGAAGAACAATGCGGATTCCGCCCTGGTCGTGGAACAACGGACCAGCTTTTCACTCTTGCAAGGATCCTGGAGGGGGCTTGGGAGTATGCCCATCCGGTCTTCATGTGTTTTGTAGATTTGGAGAAGGCATATGATCGGGTCCATCGGGAAATACTGTGGGGGGTGCTGCGGGAGTATGGGGTGCGGGGGTCACTACAGAGGGCCATCCAATCTCTCTACTCCCAAAGCAAGAGCTGTGTCCGGATTCTCGGTAGTAAGTCAGGCCTGTTCTCAGTGGGTGTTGGCCTCCGCCAGGGCTGCGCTTTGTCACCCATCCTGTTTGTGATTTTCATGGACAGGATTTCAAGGCGTCATGGAGGGGAGGGGTTTCAGTATGGTGGGCTCAGGATTGAATCGCTGCTGTTTGCAGATGATGTGGTCCTGTTTGCGTCATCAGTATGTGACCTTCAGCACTCACTGGATCGGTTTGCAGCAGAATGTGAAGCGGCTGGGATGAGGATCAGCACCTCCAAATCTGAGGCCATGGTTCTTAGCAGGAAACCGGTGGATTGTCTACTCCAAGTAGGGAGGGAGTCCTTATCCCAAGTGAAGGAGTTCAAGTATCTCGGGGTCTTGTTCTCGAGTGAGGGGAGGATGGAGCGTGAGATTGACAGGAGAATAGGTGCAGCGGGAGCGGTATTGGGTGCACTTTGGCGCACCGTTGTAACCAAAAGAGAGCTGAGCCAGAAGGCAAAGCTCTCGATCTACCGATCAGTCTTCGTTCCTACCCTCACCTATGGCCATGAGCAATGGGTAATGACCGAAAGGACGAGATCGCGAATACAAGCGGCCGAAATTAGTTTCCTCAGGAGGGTGGCTGGTATCTCCCTGAGGGATAGGGTGAGAAGCTCAGTCACTCGTGAGAGACTCGGAGTAGAGCCGCTGCTCCTTCGCGTAGAAAGGAGCCAGTTGAGGTGGTTCGGGCATCTAGTAAGGATGCTTCCTGGTCGCCTCCCGAGGGAGGTTTTCCAGGCACATCCAACTGGGAAGAGACCACGGGGCAGACCGAGGTACAGGTGGAGTGATTACATCTCCACACTGGCCTGGGAATGCCTCGGGATCCCCCAGTCAGAGCTAGTCGATGTTGCCAGGGAGAGGGAAGTTTGGAGTCCCCTGTTGGAGCTGCTACCTCCGCGACCCGATTCCGGATAAGCGGGAGAAGATGGATGGATGGATGATTTTAATAATAATAATAACAAATAAATAAAATAATAATAATAATCGTTACTAACACGAGCAAACGTATGATTACTTTATCCTCGGTTTATTTAAAACACTATTACCCGGAAATAGTCGCAAGAAGTTTGATCTAGCGGTGTTGGTGTGACCTTTAGCCTCTGACCTCCACTATGGATTCGCTTTCTAGTTACAAAAAAGTCAATTTTGCCGTTAAAAATCTTCTTGCTAGTGAGAACAGATCATGAAAAAAGTCACGGATTTATCATCGGAAAACAATACAACTCATTAGCCTTAGTGGCTAATTAGTATTATTATTATTATTATTATAATTTATAATAATAATTAATTATTATTAAATTTAAATATAATTACTAACAGCAGAGTGAAGCCAGTTAATCGCTCTCGTACGTTTTGTGGTTATTTAAAGAGATGAGCGTCAGCTAGCGGTGACCACAGTGACGATGAGTGTGGGTGTTTGTGAGGTGGGTGTGGGCGTGGCCAGATGGCATGTGGGTGTGGCCAGAGGGCATGTGGGTGTGGCCAGAGGGCATGTGTGTGTGGCCAGAGGGCATGTGGGCGTGGCCAGAGGGCATGTGGGTGTGGCCAGAGGGCGTGGCCAGAGGGCGGCAGGATGAGGAGAGATAAGTGGGAGGGGCATGGAGGTTCCTACCTTGACCTTGTTTGTTTGCATGGTGTGATTTCAAAAGCTGAGGGGGAAGCAAATCATAGTAACACATATGAGAATGAGACACACACACACACACACACACACACACACACACACACCAGACACACACACACACACACAGAAACACCTGACACACACACACACACACACACACACACACACACACACACACGCGCACACGCGATGACCATGTGAAACACAACCAAGGGGATGACTGTGTCTTAACAATCCATATTTATAGTATGGTTTTCTAATGTCCTACTGCGGGAGGGAATGGTTAGAGATGGATATAGTATAGTAGT
>CM051019.1:25707271-25712271 GCA_027704905.1 Muraenolepis orangiensis
TGGTTAAATAAGATGTAAAAACATCTACTGGGTATAAAAACAGGTATAAATAACTTATAGAGTAGGTATGAGATATGCACAGAGTTATATGTATATATATATATATAATTATACATATATACACAGGTAAGTATACAGGTAAGTATACAGGTAGTGAGCACCCACCTTCATCTGCTTCAGGTCCTCCAGGCTGACGGTCGGCACCAGGGCGGCTGGGTCTGAACCAACAGAACCATCAGAACCATCAGAACCAACAGAACCACCAGAACCATCAGAACCATCAGAACCAACAGAACCATCAGAACCACCAGAACCATCAGAACCATCAGAACCATCAGAACCACCAGAACCATCAGAACCACCAGAACCATTAGAACCATCAGAACCAACAGAACCATCAGAACCATCAGTACCATTAGAACCAACAGAACCATCACAACCATCAGAACCACCAGAACCATTAGAACCACCAGAACCATCAGAACCAACAGAACCATCAGAACCAACAGAACCATCAGAACCATCAGTACCATTAGAACCACCAGAACCAACAGAACCATCAGAACCACCAGAACCATTAGAACCACCAGAACCATCAGAACCAACAGAACCAACAGAACCAACAGAACCATCAGAACCATCAGAACCATCAGAACAGGTCGAAAAAACAGCTATTGCTTTGCAAAGACCAGACACTAGCCCCCGCATCCTGAGAACATTCTATACCGGCACCATGGAGAGTGTTCTTACAGGGTGGATCACCGCCTGGTACGGGAACTGCACCGCACTCGAGTGCAGAACGCTTCAAAGGGTGGTGGGATGGCCCAGTATATGGTTGGAGGTGAGCTCTCTTGGCCTCTCTTGTGTGTGTTCATGTGTGTGTGTGTGTGTTCATGTGTGTGTGTGTTCATGTGTGTGTGTGTGTGTGTGTGTGTGTGTGTGTGTGTGTGTGTGTGTTCATGTGTGTGTGTGCGTGTGTGTGTTCATGTGTGTGTGTGTGTGTGTTCATGTGTGTGTGTGTGTGTGTGTGTGTGTGTGTGTGTCCATGTGTGTGTGTGTGTGTGTGTGTACCTCTCTTGGCCTCTCTTGTGTGTGTGTGTGTGTGCGTGTGTATACCTCTCTTGGCCTCTCTTGTGTGTGTGTGTGTGTGTGTGTGTGTACCTCTCTTGGCCTCTCTTGTGTGTGTGTGTGTGTGTGTGTGTGTGTGTGTGTACCTCTCTTGGCCTCTCTTGTGTGTGTGTGTGTGTGTGTACCTCTCTTGGCCTCTCTTGTGTGTGTGTGTGTGTACCTCTCTTGGCCTCTCTTGTGTGTGTGTGTGTGTGTGTGTACCTCTCTTGGCCTCTCTTGTGTGTGTGTGTGTGTGTGTACCTCTCTTGGCCTCTCTTGTGTGTGTGTGTGTGTGTGTGTACCTCTCTTGGCCTCTCTTGTGTGTGTGTGTGTGTGTGTACCTCTCTTGGCCTCTCTTGTGTGTGTGTGTGTGTGTACCTCTCTTGGCCTCTCTTGTGTGTGTGTGTGTGTGTGTGTGTGTGTGTGTGTGTGTACCTCTCTTGGCCTCTCTTGTGTGTGTGTGTGTGTGTGTGTGTACCTTTCTTGGCCTCTCTTGTGTGTGTGTGTGTGTGTGTACCTCTCTTGGCCTCTCTTGTGTGTGTTCATGTGTGTGTGTGTGTGTGTGTGTGTGTGTGTGTTCATGTGTGTGTGTGTGTGTTCATGTGTGTGTGTGTGTGTGTTCATGTGTGTGTGTGTGTGTGTGTGTGTGTGTGTGTGTGTGTTCATGTGTGTGTGTGCGTGTGTGTGTTCATGTGTGTGTGTGTGTGTGTTCATGTGTGTGTGTGTGTGTGTGTGTGTGTGTGTGTGTGTGTGTGTGTGTGTGTGTGTGTCCATGTGTGTGTGTGTGTGTGTGTGTGTGTGTACCTCTCTTGGCCTCTCTTGTGTGTGTGTGTGTGTGCGTGTGTATACCTCTCTTGGCCTCTCTTGTGTGTGTGTGTGTGTGTGTGTGTACCTCTCTTGGCCTCTCTTGTGTGTGTGTGTGTGTGTGTGTGTGTGTGTGTGTGTGTGTGTGTGTGTGTGTGTGTGTACCTCTCTTGGCCTCTCTTGTGTGTGTGTGTGTGTGTGTGTACCTCTCTTGGCCTCTCTTGTGTGTGTGTGTGTGTACCTCTCTTGGCCTCTCTTGTGTGTGTGTGTGTGTGTGTGTGTGTACCTCTCTTGGCCTCTCTTGTGTGTGTGTGTGTGTGTGTACCTCTCTTGGCCTCTCTTGTGTGTGTGTGTGTGTGTGTACCTCTCTTGGCCTCTCTTGTGTGTGTGTGTGTGTACCTCTCTTGGCCTCTCTTGTGTGTGTGTGTGTGTGTGTGTGTGTACCTCTCTTGGCCTCCCCCATGCTGTTCTGAGTGGCGCTGGAGGTCTGGGCGGGGTCAGAGCTGGTCTGCGGCGTGAGGCTGGTCTTCACCGTGTCTCCTTTGCCCCGCCCCTTCTTGTCACTCTTGGCGCTGCCACTGGGGACGTCCGCGATGTCGTTCTGTACGGACGCAGACACCCGGTCAGGCTCCGCCCCTCGGCCAATCAGAGGGTCCTCCCCTTTATCGCAATCATCGCTAAGTGCCCAATCCAACCGTTAGCAGGGAGTTAGCGCTTTAGCAGCGGCTAAGAGTGCAGTAGAGGTCAGATGGACATGAGCGGTCTGGGGAGTGAGGTTTACCATGGGCTGAAACAGCGCGCCCCTGCTGGGGAGTGAGGTTTACCACTGAACAGCGCCCCCTGCTGGGGAGTGAGGTTTACCACTGAACAGCGCCCCCTGCTGGGGAGGGAGGTTTGTGGGGTGCATTACATCATGACCAAAAACCCAAATGAAAAGCTTTTCCAATTCTAAAAAACTCATCCTGATGGCATCGCAAGGCAGAGACTGGACATACGTACGTATTACACTATTATTATATATTATCATAATGTAATATTATTATATATCATCATAATATAATATTATTATATATTATCATAATGTAATATTATTATATATCATCATAATATAATATTATTATATATCATCATAATATAATATTATATATCATCATAATATAATATTATTATATATTATCATAATATAATATTATTATATATCATCATAATGTAATATTATTATATATCATCATAATGTAATATTATTATATATTATCATAATATAATATTATTATATATCATCA
The DNA here is from genome assembly GCA_027704905.1 of Muraenolepis orangiensis. Lineage (NCBI taxonomy): Eukaryota > Metazoa > Chordata > Actinopteri > Gadiformes > Muraenolepididae > Muraenolepis > Muraenolepis orangiensis. The sequence goes on from CM051019.1 coordinate 25,710,466, forward strand.
TAATATAATATTATTATATATTATCATAATATAATATTATTATATATCATCATAATGTAATATTATTATATATCATCATAATATAATATTATTATATATTATCATAATATAATATTATATATCATCATAATGTAATATTATTATATATTATCATAATATAATATTATTATATATTATCATAATGTAATATTATTATATATCATCATAATGTAATATTATTATATATTATCATAATGTAATATTATTATATATTATCATAATATAACATTATTATATATCATCATAATGTAATATTATTATATATCATCATAATGTAATATATTATATATTATCATAATGTAATATTATTATATTTTATCATAATATAACATTATTATATAGTATTATAATATAATATTATTTTATGTTATCATAATGTAATATTACTATATATTATCATAATGTAATATTATTATATATTATCATAATGTAATATTATTATATATACGAATATAATGAACAAAAATAACAGACCATTACACTGTAAACATTGTAGGAATCAGCTAAAGACCCCATCATTCAGAGGGACCCTGTGTGCGTGTGCGTGTGTGTGTGCGTGTGTGTGTGTGTGTGTACCGTGTCAATCCCCAGGGCCTTCATCTGGTCGGCCCGTTTCTCTGCGATGGTCAGGAACTTCTTGGGGTCTGAGAGAGCGTCCACGATGGCTGAGGAGACACGGGGGCTCAGGGTTAGACCTCTCAGCTGGGGGTCCCAGAGAAGAGACCTCTCAGCTGGGGGTCCCAGAGAAGAGACCTCTCAGCTGGGGCTCCCCCCCGGCCCTCTCCCCCGGCCCCTCTCCCCCGGCCCTCTCCCCCGGCCCTCTCCCCCCGGCCCCGGCCCTCTCCCCCCCCCCAGCCCTCTCCCCCGGCCCTCTCCCCCCGGCCCTCTCCCCCGGCCCTCTCCCCCCCCGGCCCTCTCCCCCGGCCCCGGGCCTCTCACCCGGCCCCGCCCCTCTCCCCCGGCCCTCTCCCCCCGGCCCTCTCCCCCGGCCCCGGGCCTCTCACCCGGCCCCGCCCCTCTCCCCCGGCCCTCTCCCCCACCCGCCCATCTCCCCCCCCGCCCCTCTCCCCCGGCCCTCTCCCCCCCCCCGGCCCCGCCCCTCTCCCCCGGCCCTCTCCCCCCCCCGGCCCCGGCCCTCTCCCCCCCCGGCCCTCTCCCCCGGCCCTCTCCCCCCCCCCGCCCCCTCTCCCCCGCCCCTCTCCCCCGGCCCCACCCTCTCCCCTCCCCGGCCCCACCCTCTCCCCTCCCCGGCCCCGCCCCTCTCCCCCGGCCCCGCCCCTCTCCCCCGGCCCTCTCCCCCCCGGCCCTCTCACCCCCGAAGCCGTCGGGGACGTAGGTCTTGAGGATGATCTGGCAGAAGATGGTGGGCAGGGAGAGCGGCTTGTTGCCCTCGTTACGGAGGGACACGTGGCGGTACCCCGCCTGCAGGCCGTCCAGAGGGAGGATGCGCTGACCAATCAGCTTGTTGCTATCGTCGTACACCGCGAAGCGCAGCACCGCTAGGTCGGGCAGGATGACCTGGAGGGGGAGAGAGAGAGATAGAGAGAGAGAGAGAGAGAGAGAGAGAGAGAGAGAGAGAGAGAGAGAGAGAGAGAGAGAGAGAGAGAGAGAGACCATTAAAACACACTCAGAGGTTTAAAAGTCAGCCGTCAGCCCCCCAGCAGGGGGGAGGGTCTTCTTTTACTACACTAATTTCGGCGCAATAAAGCAGCAGTACAGTGGTTAGCTTCAGGAAGGAGAAGAGAAGCAGTCAGTCAGGGAGGAGGA
>CM051019.1:25719771-25722271 GCA_027704905.1 Muraenolepis orangiensis
GTTGAGGGAGACCATCTGACAGCCGGCGTTCCAGAAGATCTGAGGCATGTAGTTACTGGAGTCCACCCGGCCGCCCTTAGGGTAGATACGACTCATCTGGCGCTTGTTGTAGCTGACAGACGCTCAGGAAAACACTCACACCCTGATACACACACACACTGATACACCACACACACACTGATACACACACACACACACACACACACACTGATACACACACACACACACTGATACACACACACACACACTGATACACCACACACACACTGATACACACACACACACACACACTGATACACACTGATACACACACACACACTGATACACAACACACACACACACACCCTGATACACCACACACACACTGATACACACACACACACACTGATACACCACACACACACACACCCTGATACACCACACACACACTGATACACCACACACACACTGATACACCACACACACACCTGATACACCACACACACACTGATACACCACACACACACTGATACACCACACACACACTGATACACCACACACACTGATACACCACACACACACCTGATACACACACACACACACACACACACCCTGATACACCACACACACACTGATACACACACACACCCTGATACACCACACACACACACACACACACACACACACTGATACACACACACACACTGATACACACACACACACACACTGATACACACACACACACACTGACACACACACACCCTGATACACACGTGTGTGTGTGTGTGTGTGTGTGTGCGTGTATAGGAGAGAGAGACAGGCTGGGGAGGAGGACCTCCTCCCCAGCCTGTCTCTCTCTCCTATGAGTGGAGGAGGACCTCCTCCCCAGCCTGTCTCTCTCTCCTATGAGTGGAGGAGGACCTCCTCCCCAGCCTGTCTCTCTCTCCTATGAGTGGAGGAGGACCTCCTCCCCAGCCTGTCTCTCTCTCCTATGAGTGGAGGAGGACCTCCTCCCCAGCCTGTCTCTCTCTCCTATGAGTGGAGGAGGACCTCCTCCCCAGCCTGTCTCTCTCTCCTATGAGTGGAGGAGGACCTCCTCCCCAGCCTGTCTCTCTCTGATATGAGTGGAGGAGGACCTCCTCCCCAGCCTGTCTCTCTCTCCTCTGGGAGGAGGAGCTCCTCCCCAGCCTGTCTCTCTCTCCTATGAGTGGAGGAGGAGCTCCTCCCCAGCCTGTCTCTCTCTCCTATGAGTGGAGGAGGACCTCCTCCCCAGCCTGTCTCTCTCTCCTATGAGTGGAGGAGGAGCTCCTCCCCAGCCTGTCTCTCTCTCCTATGAGTGGAGGAGGACCTCCTCCCCAGCCTGTCTCTCTCTCCTATGAGTGGAGGAGGACCTCCTCCCCAGCCTGTCTCTCTCTCCTCTGGGAGGAGGAGCTCCTCCCCAGCCTGTCTCTCTCTCCTATGAGTGGAGGAGGAGCTCCTCCCCAGCCTGTCTCTCTCTCCTATGAGTGGAGGAGGACCTCCTCCCCAGCCTGTCTCTCTCTCCTCTGGGAGGAGGAGCTCCTCCCCAGCCTGTCTCTCTCTCCTATGAGTGGAGGAGGACCTCCTCCCCAGCCTGTCTCTCTCTCCTATGAGTGGAGGAGGAGCTCCTCCCCAGCCTGTCTCTCTCTCCTATGAGTGGAGGAGGAGGTGTGATGAAGGATACTTGACGAACTCGATGGCGTTGGTCTTCAGATAGCCCAGACCCACAGACTCATTGAAGGAAGACATGTTGTGGTGGATGTTCCTCTCTGAGGCCACAGAGGAGCATCCATCAGCCTCCACCACACAGCTCAGAATACACAATATATATAAACATATCTATCTATAGATAGATATCTAGATCTATACATAGATCTATATATAGAAATACCATCGCTAGCATTGATATACGTTTGAACGTCATGTTGTAGGAACTTAACAACCTGCAGTGTGTCCACGTTGGACGTTCTGTCAAATGACTTGAATACGTAATTTACAAAAAGTTACATAAATACATAATTTAAAACAAATTAAATAAATACTTAGTTTAAAAATAATTAAATACATACGTCATTTGGGTGGGTGGTGTTGTTAGAGTGTGTGGGTGGTGTTGTTAGAGTGTGTGGGTGGTGTTGTTAGAGTGTGTGGGTGGGTGGTGTTGTTAGAGTGTGTGGGTGGGTGGTGTTGTTAGAGTGTGTGGGTGGTGTTGTTAGAGTGTGTGGGTGGTGTTGTTAGAGTGTGTGGGTGGGTGGTGTTGTTAGAGTGTGTGGGTGGGTGGTGTTGTTAGAGTGTGTGGGTGGTGTTGTTAGAGTGGGTGGGTGGGTGGTGTTGTTAGAGTGGGTGGGTGGGTGGTGTTGTTAGGGTGGGTGGGTGGTGTTGTTAGAGTGGGTGGGTGGGTGGTGTTGTTAGAGTGGGTGGGTGGGTGGTGTTGTTAGGGTGGGTGGGTGGTGTTGTTAGAGTGGGTGGGTGGGTGGTGTTGTTAGGGTGGGTGGGTGGTGTTGTT
>CM051019.1:25732271-25737271 GCA_027704905.1 Muraenolepis orangiensis
CATCCTCACCCTCCCATCCTCACCCTCACATCCTCACCCTCCCATCCTCCCATCCTCACCCTCCCATCCTCACATCCTCACCCTCCCATCCTCACATCCTCACCCTCCCATCCTCACATCCTCACCCTTCCATCCTCACCCTTCCATCCTCACATCCTCACCCTCCCATCCTCACATCCTCACCCTCCCATCCTCACCCTTCCATCCTCACCCTCCCATCCTCACCCTCCCATCCTCACCCTCCCATCCTCACCCTCCCATCCTCACCCTTCCATCCTCACCCTCCCATCCTCACCCTCCCATCCTCACCCTCACATCCTCACCCTCCCATCCTCACATCCTCACCCTCCCATCCTCACCCTCACATCCTCACCCTAACCCTCCCATCCTCACATCCTCTCATCACATCCTCACCCTCCCATCCTCACATCCTCTCATCACATCCTCACCCTCCCATCCTCACCCTCCATCCTCCCATCACATCATGGCCACGCAAGGCCAGCTCAAAGGCACCACAGAACTTCACACAGTCTATTCTTTTAGACTTTATTTGCTGAGGACTGCTTCCACCTGCTCTGCTGTGCTAGCTGAGGCCTGGTTCCACCTGCCCTGCTGCTAGCTACCTGCTAGCTACCTGCTAGCTAACCAACCAGTTAGCTTGCTGGACTACAGACTGCTAAGCTCCGGATAACCACGAACATTCGATATTATATACTGATACCAAGGACTGTTGACCTCTGGGTGAGTGCTGCTTCCTACCTTCACTGGACTAACAATGGCTAATCCCAAACTGTACTGCTTTTTCCTTGCGTTATTCGTCGCCTCCCTACCCCCTCCTGCGCATAACAAATGTGAACCGACGCACTTAACATCAGCAGTGCTGCCCACCTGCGTAACTAACTGTATCCATACAGTAGGCAGAGACTATGACTCATTGCTGATATTCAGGTCTCTTGGGCTAACGCCAAACATAAACTCTGACACCATGCCACTACTATCATGTGTGATTATGAGGTCTCTACACAAGATGATTACGCTACATTCCACTGTCAATGTGCGCACAAAACAAACTAGGCATTGTGACTCACTGCTAGCTCTTGGCCGTGCTCTGATTGTATTACTACTGATGATATCGGGCAATGTGCATGTTCATCCTGGACCTTCTATTGTATGTAGCCCTAGTTCTGACCTATGCCCTGATGTAATCTTTGTCACAATGATCTGAGTTTCCCTGACTTCTGCTCTCGTAAAGCTTTAGGTTTTCTACATGTAAATGCTAGAAGCTTACTGCCAAAAATTGACCAGATAAAAGTACTCGTTCACAGCTCAAATCCGGAGGTACTTGTCATCACTGAGTCTTGGCTGAAGAAGAACATCCCAGACTCTGACATCGGCATCGCTGGTTCTCATGTGTTTAGGCAGGATAGACCATCTAAAGCGGGTGGAGGAGTTCTATTCACAAAGCAACACCTCCAGTGTTCTATCGCCCACCCTCTGCCCCAGCATGCACCCTACCTGCTCTCAGCACCCTCTGCCCCAGCATGCACCCTACCTGCTCTCAGCACCCTCTGCCCCAGCATGTACCCTACCTGCTCTCAGCACCCTCTGCCCCAGCATGCACCCTACCTGCTCTCAGCACCCTCTGCCCCAGCATGTACCCTACCTGCTCTCAGCACCCTCTGCCCCAGCATGCACCCTACCTGCTCTCAGCACCCTCTGCCCCAGCATGCACCCTACCTGCTCTCAGCACCCTCTGCCCCAGCATGCACCCTACCTGCTCTCAGCACCCTCTGCCCCAGCATGCACCCTACCTGCTCTCAGCACCCTCTGCCCCAGCATGTACCCTACCTGCTCTCAGCACCCTCTGCCCCAGCATGCACCCTACCTGCTCTCAGCACCCTCTGCCCCAGCATGTACCCTACCTGCTCTCAGCACCCTCTGCCCCAGCATGCACCCTACCTGCTCTCAGCACCCTCTGCCCCAGCATGCACCCTACCTGCTCTCAGCACCCTCTGCCCCAGCATGTACCCTACCTGCTCTCAGCACCCTCTGCCCCAGCATGCACCCTACCTGCTCTCAGCACCCTCTGCCCCAGCATGCACCCTACCTGCTCTCAGCACCCTCTGCCCCAGCATGCACCCTACCTGCTCTCAGCACCCTCTGCCCCAGCATGCACCCTACCTGCTCTCAGCACCCTCCTGGCACCCCACACTCATTCTGAGTTTGTGCTTCTGGGGGATCTAAACTGGGACATGCTCAACCCTCCTGCGCAGGTCCAAAAACAATGGGACTCTCTTAATCTCTCGCAGATTATCCTTACTCCTACACGGTATGACACCAAAAATCCAGAAAAAGCCACCCTCCTTGATGTCATCCTCACAAATAACCCTGACAGGTACAAAACTGGCGTCTTCTGTAGCGATCTCAGTGACCACTGTCTTATTGGCTGCATTCGTAATGGCGGCACAATTAAACAGCCAGTTCTTACCACTCACAGGCGAATACTGAAACATTTCGACGAACAAGCCTTCCTCTACGACCTGGCTGCTATCAAGTGGGACATAATTAGTTTGATCCCTGACATCGATGCTGCATGGTCCTTCTTTTATGACTCCTTTGGTATGGTAATCAATAAACACGCTCCCATCAAAAAAATGAGGTTAAAAAACCGATGCAGTCCTTGGTTCAACCGAGATTTAGCTGAACTGCTTCACATCAAGAACTCCACCTGGCGCAGGGCTCGTCACTCAAAATCCCACGACGATTGGCTATCATTCAGGAAAATTTGAAATAAGTCTATACAGGCTGTCCGCAAAGCCAAGGTTGATTACTTCCATAATCAATTCAACCTCTGTGGATCCAATCCAAGGACATTCTGGAAAACAGTGAAAGAGATGGAGAATAAACCCCCATCCTCTCATCTCCCTAACTCCCTCGTTATTGAGGACACAGTAGTCACCGGTAATGAGCGCATAGCAGAGCTCTTTAACCAGCACTTTGTTAAATGTGGGAACCTATTTGACTCTTTAGCGCCTCCTAAGCCCCCCACCAACACTCCGCCACCCAGCCCCTCTAGCGCAGCCCCATGTCACAGCTTCTGCCTGCAGGAAGTTAGTGAGAACGATGTGCTGGAGGTCCTTATTAAACTTGACCCCAACAAACCTGCAGGTCTTGATGGGCTAGACCCCTTCTTTTTTAAAGTTGCAGCCCCAATTATTGCAGAAGCTATCTCCCACCTTTGTAATCTGTCCTGGAATCTGCCTGGAAGGCAGCCTCAGTGCAACCTTTGTTTAAAGGGGGAAACCATGCTGACCCCAACTGCTATCGTCCAATATCCATTCTACCCTGCACAGCGAAAGTGTTAGAAAAGTTAGTTTGCAAACAGCTAACATGGTTTCTGAAGACTTACAACATACTATCTGACATGCAGTCTGGGTTCCGTGCAGGTCATGGGTGTGAGACGGCGACTCTTAAAGTCCTAAATGATATCATCAATGCCCTTGACTCCAGACAATACTGTGCTGCCATTTTCATCGATCTTGCCAAAGCCTTCGACACTGTAGATCACCAACTGCTTCTGGGAAAGCTTAGATGCATTGGTGTCACTAACCAATCGATAGCCTGGTTTGAAAACTACCTGTCCATGCGCACCCAGTGTGTAAAATCTGACAGTCTGATAACACAGCCCCTATCCATCTCTAAGGGAGTACCACAAGGCTCTATCCTAGCACCCATCCTATTCTCAATATATATAAATGACTTGGAGAAATCAGTGGGCAACTCCTCTATCCACCTATATGCCGATGACATGATTCTGTACACTGCTGGCCCTTCCCCAGATACTGTCCTGAAAACTCTTCAGGATAGTTTTCAGAGAATCCAGTCACATCTCTCTGCCCTTGGCCTGGTCCTGAACACCACTAAAACCAAGATTATGTGGCTTGGCCGCAGTGGTGCCTCCCAAACTGGCACTATTGTGACCGCCGAAGGCCGAGACCTCGAAATAGTTCAATCTTATAAATACCTTGGATTTTGGATTGACAGTAATCTGTCATTCTCAGAACATCTGTCCAAAATTCAGACCAAGGTTAAAGCTAGACTCAGCTTTCTATATAGGAATGGCTCCTCATTCACTTCATCTGCTAAACTCTCTCTGGTCCAGATGACTGTCCTTCCTCTGTTGGACTACGGTGATAGCATCTACCGCTCGGCGTGTAAAGGAGCTCTCCATCATTTAGACGTTCTGTATCACTCCGCCATCCGCTTGGCCACCAATGCTCTACAGGACCCATCACTGTGGTCTGTACTCTCTGGCTAACTGGCCCTCTCTCAATGCTCTACAGGACCCATCACTGTGGTCTGTACTCTCTGGCTAACTGGCCCTCTCTCAATGCTCTACAGGACCCATCACTGTGGTCTGTACTCTCTGGCTAACTGGCCCTCTCCCAATGCTCTACAGGACCCATCACTGTGGTCTGTACTCTCTGGCTAACTGGCCCTCTCTCAATGCTCTACAGGACCCATCACTGTGGTCTGTACTCTCTGGCTAACTGGCCCTCTCTCAATGCTCTACAGGACCCATCACTGTGGTCTGTACTCTCTGGCTAACTGGCCCTCTCTCAATGCTCTACAGGACCCATCACTGTGGTCTGTACTCTCTGGCTAACTGGCCCTCTCCCAATGCTCTACAGGACCCATCACTGTGGTCTGTACTCTCTGGCTAACTGGCCCTCTCTTCAGACCAGGCCAACATCCACTGGCTGATGTTTGTTTATAAAACACTCCTAGGCCCCGCCCCCTTCTACCTCACACAATTACTGCAACTCCGCCCACCCCCGACGCACAACACCCGGTCAGCTACAAACATCCTGCTAAAGATCCCCAAAGCCCATACATCCTTTGGCCGCTCCGCCTTTCAGTTTGCAGCAGCTGATAGCTGGAATATCATACAAAAAACGTTGAAAATGAAGACCTTTATCTCCCCCCGCACCTTCAAGGAC
>CM051019.1:25749771-25752271 GCA_027704905.1 Muraenolepis orangiensis
CAGAGGCTGTTGATACACTAGCCTCCTCAGGCCAGAGGCTGTTGATACACTAGCCTCCTCAGGGCAGAGGCTGTTGATACAACAACAAGAACAACAACAGTTGGTTCAGACGTCTGCTAAATGACTAACGTCATGTAACAAGATGACAGGCTGTGGCCAATCCTCTACTGTGGCCTGCTGGACGTGTGCGTGTGCGTGTGTGTGTGTGTGTCTGTGTGAGGTGTGTGTGTGTGAGAGGGGTGTGTGTGTGAGGTGTGTGTGTGAGAGGGGTGTGTGTGAGGTGTGTGTGTGTCATCTCCTCAGGTATGCTAGTCAGGCCACCTGCATGCTGGGAGGGAGAGGTGGTGTCATGTGGTGTTTGTGTCGAGGGGGAGAGAGAGAGAGAGAGAGAGAGAGAGAGAGAGAGAGAGAGAGAGAGAGAGAGAGAGAGAGAGAGAGAGAGAGAGAGAGAGAGGCTATGTTGTTTTTTTCCACTCCTCTGATTCATGTCTGATGATGTCTCTGACCAGATCCACTGTGAAGAACATCCTTCATCTCCTCCAGAAACCTCAAGACCTCAGTGTCCTTCACCAGACATGACTGCTCAGAGCTGGATGAGCTCTGAGCAGCATAGAGGAAGGCCATCTCCATCACTAAGGGACAAGGACAGGTCTTATCCACAGGCAGTGACCTACTGACCTGCTAGGAGCGCTGCCACTTACAGTGACTGCTCTGTACTGCTCTGTATTCATCATGCTGCTGCACTACTGGCACTTTATATGCTTTTAATGCTTTTGCACAATTCTACACATGAACATATCATCCTTCAATCACTTCTATGTTCATTTTTATTGTGTATAGTATATAGTATTTTTTCTAATATTGTGTGTTATAAATTCCTACTGTGGGAGGGAATGGGGAGTTAGCGTTCTATTGTACTTGTTGCAGATGGAGAATAAAAATCTTGAATCAGAGATCAAAATAAAGTTTATTTTTAGTTTAGACTTGACTAAGCAGTCAATCTGCCTTTTGTTGGTTATCTTCCTCTGTGCTTCTTCCAGCTTTAATAGATTTATATAATGTTTGGCATTTGATGGTTGCTTTCAACACAGTGACATCACACACTCTGAGCCCGGGGGGACCCGGGGGAACCCGGGGGAACCCGGGGGGAAGCACAGGAACTCACATGATCAAATCAGGAGAATGCTGGTACCAACAGAACCACTGGTACTAGTGTTACTGGTGGTACTCGTGGCACATTTTAGAACATGGTTCTGTCGAGTTCCCTGTAGTTCCCTGTAGTTCCCTGTAGTTCTCTGTAGTTCTCTGTAGTTCCCTGTAGTTCCCTGTAGTTCCCTGTAGTTCTCTGTAGTTCTCTGTAGTTCCCTGTAGTTCCCTGTAGTTCCCTGTAGTTCCCTGTAGTTCCCTGTAGTTCTCTGTAGTTCCCTGTAGTTCTCTGTAGTTCCCTGTAGTTCCCTGTAGTTCCCTGTAGTTCTCTGTAGTTCCCTGTAGTTCTCTGTAGTTCCCTGTAGTTCTCTGTAGTTCCCTGTAGTTCTCTGTAGTTCCCTGTAGTTCTCTGTAGTTCCCTGTAGTTCCCTGTAGTTCTCTGTAGTTCCCTGTAGTTCTCTGTAGTTCCCTGTAGTTCTCTGTAGTTCCTGTAGTTCTCTGTAGTTCTCTGTAGTTCTCTGTAGTTCCCTGTAGTTCCTGTAGTTCTCTGTAGTTCTCTGTAGTTCTCTGTAGTTCCCTGTAGTTCTCTGTAGTTCCCTGTAGTTCTCTGTAGTTCTCTGTAGTTCCCTGTAGTTCCCTGTAGTTCTCTGTAGTTGTCTGCGGGGCTTCAGGCTTTGCTTTGATCAACTTTGAGTTGAAGTGCGTCAGAGCGTCTCTTTGAGATCGTCTTCTGAGTCCGACGCCGACAGACGGAGCCATCACAGAGAACAGCCTTTGTGCTTTGTTTCCCGATGAGTGAACTCTTTGGTTCGGTTCCCATCCCCGACCCGGGGAACAGACCGGGGGTTCTCTGAGGGTTCTCTGAGGGTTCTCTGGACACACTCAGAACACATTAATGGAGCTGATTGTGTCGTCCGTCTGTCAGATGAATCAATTGAAATGAAACAGACGTGCGTTTGTTTTATGGGTTTTGGTCGCAAAGTGCGGTTCAGCTGCATGTCTGCCAGCAGGAGGCGGTGTTGGTCACACCACTAGCTGGAGTGTGAGAAAGAGAGGGGGGAGAGAGAGAGAGAGAGAGAGAGAGAGAGAGAGGGGGAGAGAGAGAGAGAGAGAGAGAGAGAGAGAGAGAGAGAGAGAGAGAGAGAGAGAGAGAGAGAGAGAAGGTGAGAGAGAAAAATGGAGAGGGGGGGGGGTGTTTTTGTCTGAGCCGACACGGATGGGGGAGATGAGCGAGTGGGTGAGAGGGGATTAGGGAAGATACTGAGGGATGGAGAGATCGAGCCTGTGAAAGCAGAACCTCCTCCCCTTCTCCTCCCCCTCCTCCTCCTCCTCCTCCTCCTCCCCTCCCTCCTCC
>CM051019.1:25767271-25779771 GCA_027704905.1 Muraenolepis orangiensis
TCATTAGCATAACGCCCCGTCCTCTGATGCCTCATTAGCATAACGCCCCGTCCTCTGATGCCTCATTAGCATAACGCCCCGTCCTCCGACAGGAAGTGAGCGCGTGAGACCAGACGGGGAAGGAATGCGGGAAAACAAGCGAGCAGCAGCTGTGTGTTCCTATCAACGCTTCCTAAGGCTGCGGTCCACTTCAGGGGATGCAGCCTTAAGGCTTAAGCCTTAGGGGCTGCAGCCTTATGGCGCTTCCGAAGGCCGCTTCTAAAACGTGCTAAATGAGACGGTCTCGCCTGCGGACTACTTCCTGTCACCGGCCGCGTCACGAAGCGCCACGCCCACCGTCGCCGCGCGCTGACCGGAGGAGACAAGCTTCTGAGAGGCTGACTCGAGACCCAGACAGGCGTGTTTAGTGTAGTTCATTAGTCATTACAACTGATGAACTTAAGAACTGGAGCTTCACCGCCGGCGTCAACGTGTCATGTTATTTAGGCTAAGAGAGAACCATGGGTAAATAAAGATTGGTTGATATTGGTGAAGTTATAATTCCTATTAATATATATATATATATATATATATATATATATATACAGGTATATATACACATATATATGTGTATATATATATATATATGTATATATGTGTATATATACATATATCTATATATATATATACTCTGGCGGCCTGGGAGACCAGCTGGCCCGCGCCAGTGCTTCCCATATGCGGCTCCTGACATCTCCGAAATTGCCGTAGCATATTTCATATTTCTACTTTCTGTATAATCTACATAGGTACATTGTCGCGTAATAAAATAATAAAACTTAATAAAGTGACTTAATTACAGTCCGACAGCAAAATCTAAAGCAGCTTTTAGCCGGGCTCAAATTCTCTACTGGTTGGTGAGAAATGCATTCTGGGATATGCTGGAACCGAAGGCTGCAGAAGTCTGCATCGATGCACACTTCAATTTCGGGAAATTAAGGCTGCATTTGAAGGCTGCATTTGAAGGAGCCTACGAAATGGGACAGCCTTGTCATGGCTGCTGTGACGTATGCAGCCTTCAAATGCGGCCTAAAAGGATGCAGACCCTGAAATGGAACACGGCCTAAGAGCTACGAGGCTAACCGCCGAGCTAACATCCTCAGAAACCGGTTCCACTGTAAGGGGAGCGTCTCGTTTCACAGAGACATCAAAATGACGCTCAGAACAACATATCCCTACTTCTCCGTTATCAAAAGCTTATAAATACACAGCGATCAAGTTCACTCATTCATGTATATATATATCATATATATATCCAACAGCTGATACCCACTGCTCCTCATACTAGGATGGGTTCACTGAGAGGAACTCGTCTCACTGAGAGGACATGAGACCAATAGAGGACTCAGACTCTAGGTTTAAATTTAGATTTAGACTGTCCTTTCCTAAATCTTAATCTGGATTGAATCCTCTTTATGTCCACACAGTGAGATGAGTTCCTCTCATTAACCCATCCTAGTATGAGGAGCAGTGGGTATCAGCTGTTGGATATCCAGGGGAGCAGGGGAGGGGCTGGTGCCTTGCTCAAGGGCACTGAGGCAGAGACCAGGGGTTTCGGAGACTTGAACCGACGACCTTCCGTTTTCCAAGTCCCGACAGACTGAGCTCTCCCGCCGCCCCAGAAACAGACAGACGGTGTCATCAACATGTCCCTACATGTCCCTCCATGGAAACACCAGAGCTTCACCCCAATGCTTCTAGATCCTTCATAAAGTCACTCAGGAAAAGTCCTTTAGAAACTGAGTCTTAAGGCCCCGTCACACCATAACGTTCTGGTCAGCGTTTGAGGAAACGTTGGTAATCGTCCGTGGTCGCTGGCATAGCGCCAGAAGAGCGTTGTGTGAACGCTGGTGAACGCTGGTAATCGTCGGTAATCGTCGGTGATCGGCGGAGAACGCTGGTCCGAAAATAAAGTTTTGAACATGCACAAAAGTTCTCATGGAGACCAGCGTTCTTCAACGTTAACGTTAAACGCTGGAGAACGCTGGAGATCGTTCACGGAACGTTCCGCCGAACGTTGCACGCGTTCCGCAATTGTTAGTCAGTCGTTACCCTAGCGTTACTTGGTTGTTATTAATCGTTCACAATCTTTGCTTTGCAGTGAACGACTCACTGGTACACATCCCACATTGTGCGCCTATTTTCAGATTGGAGATGGAGTACAGACGACATGGAGATGGAGTTTAGCAGTAGCCCCCCTCACACGCTTTTTTCCTCTTGGCGGCATGATGTGCACTGTTCAATATCCAGAAGAACTGTCACGGTTACGGTGGTTGTCAGGGGGCGTGGCCAAGCCACGTGCGCTGGCGGCGCACACACACACACACACACCTGTCAGCAATTGCCGTGGCTGATTGCTAATCCCCTCACCTGGGGTCAATAGACCCTGGCTCCCCGTTACCCCGGGGTTAGGTCCTACGTTGTTCATGTTACGGCGTACATTCTGGACGGAATCGCCACGCTGATGTCCCGGAGATCCAGATCCTTTACCTATCCCGCGTCACCCGCCTGTCTCGCGTTACTCCGGTCTATACGAGCTCCCCGGTCATTAGAATTACCTGTCCGGTACCTGTCGCTACTCGACCTCCCGGTACCCAGACTCCTCTCCCGTCCCGGACTACTCACCGGTCTACTACCTGCCGGTACTCCGCGGATCGACCTCCCGGTACCCAGACCCCTGGACTGTCCCTGATCACTCTCTTGTGTTGTGTTTGCTTGAAATAAAGCTCTGTTATAGCTCCACTGTGTCTTGGTCTGCGTCCCACCGAACAATCCACTCGTGACAAGAACAACTGAATCCACTGTGATTTCCCCGCGGTTTATACCCGTTTGAACACAGTGACACGTCAGCACACGCTAATAGTTTTCAGGGGTGTCTTACGTGGTCACTGGTACACGCTCCTCATGCGTTAGTCACGCGCTCCTCATGCGTTAGTCACACGCTCCTCACGCGTTAGTCACACGCTCCTCACGCGTTAGTCACACGCTCCTCACGCGTTAGTCACACGCTCCTCACGCGTTAGTCACACGCTCCTCACGCGTTAGTCACACGCTCCTCACGCGTTAGTCACGCGCTCCTCAAGCGTTAGTCACACGCTCCTCACGCGTTAGTCACGCGCTCCTCAAGCGTTAGTCACACGCTCCTCACGCGTTAGTCACGCGCTCCTCAAGCGTTAGTCACACGCTCCTCACGCGTTAGTCACGCGCTCCTCAAGCGTTAGTCACACGCTCCTCACGCGTTAGTCACGCGCTCCTCAAGCGTTAGTCACACGCTCCTCACGCGTTAGTCACACGCTCCTCACGCGTTAGTCACGCGCTCCTCACGCGTTAGTCACACGCTCCTCACGCGTTAGTCACGCGCTCCTCACGCGTTAGTCACACGCTCCTCACGCGTTAGTCACACGCTCCTCACGCGTTAGTCACACGCTCCTCACGCGTTAGTCACACGCTCCTCACGCGTTAGTCACACGCTCCTCACGCGTTAGTCACACGGTCCTCACGCGTTAGTCACGCGCTCCTCACGCGTTAGTCACGCGCTCCTCAAGCGTTAGTCACGCGCTCCTCACGCGTTAGTCACGCGCTCCTCACGCGTTAGTCACGCGCTCCTCACGCGTTAGTCACACGCTCCTCACGCGTTAGTCACACGCTCCTCACGCGTTAGTCACACGCTCCTCACGCGTTAGTCACACGCTCCTCACGCGTTAGTCACACGCTCCTCACGCGTTAGTCACACGCTCCTCACGCGTTAGTCACACGCTCCTCACGCGTTAGTCACACGCTCCTCACGCGTTAGTCACACGCTCCTCACGCGTTAGTCACACGCTCCTCAAGCGTTAGTCACACGCTCCTCACGCGTTAGTCACACGCTCCTCACGCGTTAGTCACACGCTCCTCACGCGTTAGTCACACGCTCCTCACGCGTTAGTCACACGCTCCTCACGCGTTAGTCACACGCTCCTCACGCGTTAGTCACACGCTCCTCACGCGTTAGTCACACGCTCCTCACGCGTTAGTCACACGCTCCTCACGCGTTAGTCACACGCTCCTCACGCGTTAGTCACACGCTCCTCACGCGTTAGTCACACGCTCCTCACGCGTTAGTCACACGCTCCTCACGCGTTAGTCACACGCTCCTCACGCGTTAGTCACACGCTCCTCACGCGTTAGTCACACGCTCCTCAAGCGTTAGTCACACGCTCCTCATGCGTTAGTCACACGCTCCTCACGCGTTAGTCACACGCTCCTCACGCGTTAGTCACACGCTCCTCATGCGTTAGTCACACGCTCCTCACGCGTTAGTCACACGCTCCTCACGCGTTAGTCACACGCTCCTCACGCGTTAGTCACACGCTCCTCACGCGTTAGTCACACGCTCCTCATGCGTTAGTCACACGCTAATTCACGCGTTAGTCACACGCTCCTCATGCGTTAGTCACACGCTCCTCATGCGTTAGTCACACGCTCCTCACGCGTTAGTCACACGCTCCTCACGCGTTAGTCACACGCTCCTCACGCGTTAGTCACACGCTCCTCACGCGTTAGTCACACGCTAATTCACGCGTTAGTCACACGCTCCTCACGCGTTAGTCACACGCTCCTCACGCGTTAGTCACACGCTCCTCATGCGTTAGTCACACGCTCCTCACGCGTTAGTCACACGCTCCTCACGCGTTAGTCACACGCTCCTCACGCGTTAGTCACACGCTCCTCATGCGTTAGTCACACGCTCCTCATGCGTTAGTCACACGCTCCTCATGCGTTAGTCACACGCTAATTCATGCGTTAGTCACGCGCTCCTCATGCGTTAGTCACACGCTCCTCATGCGTTAGTCACACGCTCCTCACGCGTTAGTCACACGCTCCTCATGCGTTAGTCACACGCTCCTCATGCGTTAGTCACACGCTAATTCATGCGTTAGTCACACGCTCCTCATGCGTTAGTCACACGCTAATTCATGCGTTAGTCACACGCTCCTCATGCGTTAGTCACACGCTAATTCATGCGTTAGTCACACGCCAGATGTACACGGTCACCCTAGAACGCTCGAAAAATGAACGATTAGAACGTTCATAGAACGCTGACCAGAACGTTATGGTGTGACGGGGCCTTTAAACACAATGAAGAGAACCTGACCTCACAGGGAGGCAGAGAGGCTTACGGAGCCTCATGGGAACAGCTCATGAAACACACACACACACACACACACACACACACAGGACATCAGTCCCTCTCTGTGTGATGTTATATGAAGCTAACAGGTCAGTCCCTCTCTGTGTGATGTTATATGAAGCTAACAGGAGGTCAGTCCCTCTCTGTGTGATGTTATATGAAGCTAACAGGTCAGACTCTCTCTGTGTGATGTTATATGACGCTAACAGGTCAGACTCTCTCTGTGTGATGTTATATGAAGCTAACAGGTCAGTCCCTCTCTGTGTGATGTTATATGAAGCTAACAGGAGGTCAGTCCCTCTCTGTGTGATGTTATATGAAGCTAACAGGAGGTCAGTCCCTCTCTGTGTGATGTTATATGAAGCTAACAGGAGGTCAGTCCCTCTCTGTGTGATGTTATATGAAGCTAACAGGAGGTCAGTCCCTCTCTGTGTGATGTTATATGAAGCTAACAGGAGGTCAGTCCCTCTCTGTGTGATGTTATATGAAGCTAACAGGAGGTCAGTCCCTCTCTGTGTGATGTTATATGAAGCTAACAGGAGGTCAGTGCCTCTCTGTGTGATGTTATATGAAGCTAACAGGAGGTCAGTCCCTCTTTGTGTGATGTTATATGAAGCTAACAGGAGGTCAGTCCCTCTCTGTGTGATGTTATATGAAGCTAACAGGAGGTCAATCCCTCTGTGTGATGTTATATGAAGCTAACAGGAGGTCAGTCTCTCTCTGTGTGATGTTATATGAAGCTAACAGGAGGTCAGTCCCTCTGTGTGATGTTATATGAAGCTAACAGGAGGCCAGTCTCTCTCTGTGTGATGTTATATGAAGCTAACAGGAGGTCAGTCCCTCTCTGTGTGATGTTATATGAAGCTAACAGGTCAGTCCCTCTCTGTGTTCTATGAAGCTAACAGGAGGTCCAGTCCCTCTCTATGTGATGTGATATGGAGCTAACAGGAGGTCAGTCCCTCTCTGTGTGATGTTATATGAAGCTAACAGGTCAGTCTCTCTCTGTGTGATGTTATATGAAGCTAACAGGAGGTCAGTCTCTCTCTGTGTGATGTTATATGAAGCTAACAGGTCAGTCCCTCTCTGTGTGATGTTATATGAAGCAAACAGGAGGTCAGTCCCTCTCTGTGTGATGTTATATGAAGCTAACAGGAGGTCAGTCCCTCTCTGTGTGATGTTATATGAAGCTAACAGGTCAGTCCCTCTCTGTGTGATGTTATATGAAGCTAACAGGAGGTCAGTCCCTCTCTGTGTGATGTTATATGAAGCTAACAGGTCAGTCCCTCTCTGTGTGATGTTATATGAAGCTAACAGGTCAGTCCCTCTCTGTGTGATGTTATATGAAGCTAACAGGAGGTCAGTCCCTCTCTGTGTGATGTTATATGAAGCTAACAGGTCAGTCTCTCTCTGTGTGATGTTATATGAAGCTAACAGGAGGTCAGTCTCTCTCTGTGTGATGTTATATGAAGCTAACAGGTCAGTCCCTCTCTGTGTGATGTTATATGAAGCAAACAGGTCAGTCCCTCTCTGTGTGATGTTATATGAAGTTAACAGGAGGTCAGTCCCTCTCTGTGTGATGTTATATGAAGCTAACAGGTCAGTCCCTCTCTGTGTGATGTTATATGAAGCTAACAGGAGGTCAGTCCCTCTCTGTGTGATGTTATATGAAGCTAACAGGTCAGTCCCTCTCTGTGTGATGTTATATGAAGCTAACAGGAGGTCAGTCCCTCTCTGTGTGATGTTATATGAAGCTAACAGGAGGTCAGTCCCTCTCTGTGTTCTATGAAGCTAACAGGAGGTCCAGTCCCTCTCTATGTGATGTGATATGGAGCTAACAGGAGGTCAGTCCCTCTCTGTGTGATGTTATATGAAGCTAACAGGTCAGTCCCTCTCTGTGTGATGTTATATGAAGCTAACAGGAGGTCAGTCCCTCTCTGTGTGATGTTATATGAAGCTAACAGGAGGTCAGTCTCTCTCTGTGTGATGTTATATGAAGCTAACAGGTCAGTCCCTCTCTGTGTGATGTTATATGAAGCTAACAGGAGGTCAGTCCCTCTCTGTGTGATGTTATATGAAGCTAACAGGAGGTCAGTCCCTCTCTGTGTGATGTTATATGAAGCTAACAGGAGGTCAGTCTCTCTCTGTGTGATGTTATATGAAGCTAACAGGTCAGTCCCTCTCTGTGTGATGTTATATGAAGCTAACAGGAGGTCAGTCCCTCTCTGTGTGATGTTATATGAAGCTAACAGGAGGTCAGTCCCTCTCTGTGTGATGTTATATGAAGCTAACAGGTCAGTCCCTCTCTGTGTGATGTTATATGAAGCTAACAGGAGGTCAGTCCCTCTCTGTGTGATGTTATATGAAGCTAACAGGTCAGTCTCTCTGTGTGATGTTATATGAATCTAACAGGTCAGTCTCTCTCTGTGTGATGTTATATGAAGCTAACAGGTCAGTCTCTCTCTGTGTGATGTTATATGAATCTAACAGGTCAGTCTCTCTCTGTGTGATGTTATATGAAGCTAACAGGTCAGTCTCTCTCTGTGTGATGTTATATGAAGCTAACAGGTCAGTCTCTCTCTGTGTGATGTTATATGAAGCTAACAGGAGGCCAGTCCCTCTCTGTGTGATTTTATATGAAGCTAACAGGAGGTCAGTCCCTCTCTGTGTGATGTTATATGAAGCTAACAGGTCAGTCCCTCTCTGTGTGATGTTATATGAAGCTAACAGGAGGTCAGTCTCTCTCTGTGTGATGTTATATGAAGCTAACAGGTCAGTCCCTCTCTGTGTGATGTTATATGAAGCTAACAGGTCAGTCTCTCTCTGTGTGATGTTATATGAAGCTAACAGGAGGTCAGTCCCTCTCTGTGTGATGTTATATGAAGCTAACAGGTCAGTCCCTCTCTGTGTGATGTTATATGAAGCTAACAGGAGGTCAGTCCCTCTCTGTGTGATGTTATATGAAGCTAACAGGCGGTCAGTCCCTCTCTGTGTGATGTTATATGAAGCTAACAGGAGGTCAGTCCCTCGCTGTGTGATGTTATATGAAGCTAACAGGAGGCCAGTCCCTCTCTGTGTGATGTTATATGAAGCTAACAGGAGGTCAGTCCCTCTCTGTGTGATGTTATATGAAGCTAACAGGAGGCCAGTCCCTCTCTGTGTGATGTTATATGAAGCTAACAGGAGGTCAGTCCCTCTCTGTGTGATGTTATATGAAGCTAACAGGAGGTCAGTCCCTCTCTGTGTGATGTTATATGAAGCTAACAGGAGGTCAGTCCCTCTCTGTGTGATGTTATATGAAGCTAACAGGTCAGTCCCTCTCTGTGTGATGTTATATGAAGCTAACAGGAGGTCAGTCCCTCTCTGTGTGATGTTATATGAAGCTAACAGGAGGCCAGTCCCTCTCTGTGTGATTTTATATGAAGCTAACAGGAGGTCAGTCCCTCTCTGTGTGATGTTATATGAAGCTAACAGGTCAGTCCCTCTCTGTGTGATGTTATATGAAGCTAACAGGAGGTCAGTCTCTCTCTGTGTGATGTTATATGAAGCTAACAGGTCAGTCCCTCTCTGTGTGATGTTATATGAAGCTAACAGGTCAGTCTCTCTCTGTGTGATGTTATATGAAGCTAACAGGAGGTCAGTCCCTCTCTGTGTGATGTTATATGAAGCTAACAGGTCAGTCCCTCTCTGTGTGATGTTATATGAAGCTAACAGGAGGTCAGTCCCTCTCTGTGTGATGTTATATGAAGCTAACAGGCGGTCAGTCCCTCTCTGTGTGATGTTATATGAAGCTAACAGGAGGTCAGTCCCTCTCTGTGTGATGTTATATGAAGCTAACAGGAGGCCAGTCCCTCTCTGTGTGATGTTATATGAAGCTAACAGGAGGTCAGTCCCTCTCTGTGTGATGTTATATGAAGCTAACAGGAGGCCAGTCCCTCTCTGTGTGATGTTATATGAAGCTAACAGGAGGTCAGTCCCTCTCTGTGTGATGTTATATGAAGCTAACAGGAGGTCAGTCCCTCTCTGTGTGATGTTATATGAAGCTAACAGGAGGTCAGTCCCTCTCTGTGTGATGTTATATGAAGCTAACAGGTCAGTCCCTCTCTGTGTGATGTTATATGAAGCTAACAGGAGGTCAGTCCCTCTCTGTGTGATGTTATATGAAGCTAACAGGTCAGTCCTCTCTGTGTGATGTTATATGAATCTAACAGGTCAGTCTCTCTCTGTGTGATGTTATATGAAGCTAACAGGTCAGTCTCTCTCTGTGTGATGTTATATGAATCTAACAGGTCAGTCTCTCTCTGTGTGATGTTATATGAAGCTAACAGGAGGTCAGTCCCTCTCTGTGTGATGTTATATGAAGCTAACAGGAGGTCAGTCCCTCTCTGTGTGATGTTATATGAAGCTAACAGGTCAGTCCCTCTCTGTGTGATGTTATATGAAGCTAACAGGAGGTCAGTCCCTCTCTGTGTGATGTTATATGAAGCTAACAGGTCAGTCCTCTCTGTGTGATGTTATATGAAGCTAACAGGTCAGTCTCTCTCTGTGTGATGTTATATGAAGCTAACAGGTCAGTCTCTCTCTGTGTGATGTTATATGAATCTAACAGGTCAGTCTCTCTCTGTGTGATGTTATATGAAGCTAACAGGTCAGTCTCTCTCTGTGTGATGTTATATGAAGCTAACAGGTCAGTCTCTCTCTGTGTGATGTTATATGAAGCTAACAGGAGGTCAGTCCCTCTCTGTGTGATGTTATATGAAGCTAACAGGAGGTCAGTCCCTCTCTGTGTGATGTTATATGAAGCTAACAGGAGGTCAGTCTCTCTCTGTGTGATGTTATATGAAGCTAACAGGTCAGTCCCTCTCTGTGTGATGTTATATGAAGCTAACAGGTCAGTCCCTCTCTGTGTGATGTTATATGAAGCTAACAGGAGGTCAGTCCCTCTCTGTGTGATGTTATATGAAGCTAACAGGTCAGTCCCTCTCTGTGTGATGTTATATGAAGCTAACAGGAGGTCAGTCCCTCTCTGTGTGATGTTATATGAAGCTAACAGGAGGTCAGTCCCTCTCTGTGTGATGTTATATGAAGCTAACAGGAGGTCAGTCCCTCGCTGTGTGATGTTATATGAAGCTAACAGGAGGCCAGTCCCTCTCTGTGTGATGTTATATGAAGCTAACAGGAGGTCAGTCCCTCTCTGTGTGATGTTATATGAAGCTAACAGGAGGCCAGTCCCTCTCTGTGTGATGTTATATGAAGCTAACAGGAGGTCAGTCCCTCTCTGTGTGATGTTATATGAAGCTAACAGGTCAGTCTCTCTCTGTGTGATGTTATATGAAGCTAACAGGTCAGTCCCTCTCTGTGTGATGTTATATGAAGCTAACAGGTCAGTCCCTCTCTGTGTGATGTTATATGAAGCTAACAGGTCAGTCCCTCTCTGTGTGATGTTATATGAAGCTAACAGGTCAGTCTCTCTCTGTGTGATGTTATATGAAGCTAACAGGTCAGTCCCTCTCTGTGTGATGTTATATGAAGCTAACAGGAGGTCAGTCCCTCTCTGTGTGATGTTATATGAAGCTAACAGGAGGTCAGTCCCTCTCTGTGTGATGTTATATGAAGCTAACAGGTCAGTCCCTCTCTGTGTGATGTTATATGAAGCTAACAGGAGGTCAGTCTCTCTCTGTGTGATGTTATATGAAGCTAACAGGTCAGTCCCTCTCTGTGTGATGTTATATGAAGCTAACAGGAGGTCAGTCCCTCTCTGTGTGATGTTATATGAAGCTAACAGGAGGTCAGTCCCTCTCTGTGTGATGTTATATGAAGCTAACAGGAGGTCAGTCTCTCTCTGTGTGATGTTATATGAAGCTAACAGGTCAGTCCCTCTCTGTGTGATGTTATATGAAGCTAACAGGAGGTCAGTCCCTCTCTGTGTGATGTTATATGAAGCTAACAGGAGGTCAGTCCCTCTCTGTGTGATGTTATATGAAGCTAACAGGTCAGTCCCTCTCTGTGTGATGTTATATGAAGCTAACAGGAGGTCAGTCCCTCTCTGTGTGATGTTATATGAAGCTAACAGGTCAGTCCTCTCTGTGTGATGTTATATGAATCTAACAGGTCAGTCTCTCTCTGTGTGATGTTATATGAAGCTAACAGGTCAGTCTCTCTCTGTGTGATGTTATATGAATCTAACAGGTCAGTCTCTCTCTGTGTGATGTTATATGAAGCTAACAGGTCAGTCTCTCTCTGTGTGATGTTATATGAAGCTAACAGGTCAGTCTCTCTCTGTGTGATGTTATATGAAGCTAACAGGAGGCCAGTCCCTCTCTGTGTGATGTTATATGAAGCTAACAGGAGGTCAGTCCCTCTCTGTGTGATGTTATATGAAGCTAACAGGAGGTCAGTCCCTCTCTGTGTGATGTTATATGAAGCTAACAGGAATCAGTCTCTCTCTGTGTGATGTTATATGAAGCTAACAGGTCAGTCCCTCTCTGTGTGATGTTATATGAAGCTAACAGGTCAGTCTCTCTCTGTGTGATGTTATATGAAGCTAACAGGAGGTCAGTCCCTCTCTGTGTGATGTTATATGAAGCTAACAGGTCAGTCCCTCTCTGTGTGATGTTATATGAAGCTAACAGGAGGTCAGTCCCTCTCTGTGTGATGTTATATGAAGCTAACAGGAGGTCAGTCCCTCTCTGTGTGATGTTATATGAAGCTAACAGGAGGTCAGTCCCTCGCTGTGTGATGTTATATGAAGCTAACAGGAGGTCAGTCCCTCTCTGTGTGATGTTATATGAAGCTAACAGGAGGTCAGTCCCTCTCTGTGTGATGTTATATGAAGCTAACAGGAGGCCAGTCCCTCTCTGTGTGATGTTATATGAAGCTAACAGGAGGTCAGTCCCTCTCTGTGTGATGTTATATGAAGCTAACAGGTCAGTCTCTCTCTGTGTGATGTTATATGAAGCTAACAGGTCAGTCCCTCTCTGTGTGATGTTATATGAAGCTAACAGGTCAGTCCCTCTCTGTGTGATGTTATATGAAGCTAACAGGTCAGTCCCTCTCTGTGTGATGTTATATGAAGCTAACAGGTCAGTCTCTCTCTGTGTGATGTTATATGAAGCTAACAGGTCAGTCCCTCTCTGTGTGATGTTATATGAAGCTAACAGGAGGTCAGTCCCTCTCTGTGTGATGTTATATGAAGCTAACAGGAGGTCAGTCCCTCTCTGTGTGATGTTATATGAAGCTAACAGGTCAGTCCCTCTCTGTGTGATGTTATATGAAGCTAACAGGAGGTCAGTCTCTC
>CM051019.1:25784771-25789771 GCA_027704905.1 Muraenolepis orangiensis
GCTCCCTGTTGCTTCATTCCCACTGCCTTGCAGGTTCTTGTCTCCTCCACTGCTGCTCTCACCTCCTCCTGAACAAGACGGCGCCCTTCCTTCCCCCTGGTGTTCATTTGGGGAGTTGGAAAGGATCCTAGCCCAGCTCGACCTTGTGTGACCACTCCCACCAGGCTCTTGTGACGCAGCCTTGCCTCTGCCTATTGAACTGCTTCCTCTGCCCTCCATTTCCTGCCAGTCCTCACTTGGATCCCTGCTTTAGCCACCTTCGGATCACTTGAGTCCCTGTATTGAACCACTTCTCTGGCTCTAGTTACCTTGAACTCCTCCTCCAAGGATTTGAAAGGCAGTTGCAGCTTGTTGGTGTTCCCGTAGAGTGCAATGCTGCTCAGGCTCCTTGGTAACCCAAGCCATCTCCGGAGGTGGTTGCTGATCCTCCTCTCTAGGGTCTCAACTGTTGAGATAGGGACCGCATAGACAAGGAGGGGCCACAGAATCCTGGGAAGAATGCCATGTTGGTAGACCCAGGCTTTAAACTTCCCAGGTAGGCCTGACTTGTCCACGGATTTCAGCCAGCCATCCAACTCAGTGCAGGTCGACTGGATAGATGTTGTGTCTCTCAGAGAGCAGTCAAAAACTTTTCCTAAGCTCTTGACTGGCTTCTCTAAGATAGATGGGATGGCTGTGTCTGCGATGTTAAACCGGAACTTGTCCACCACCTTCCCTTTCCTCAGCACCATTGATCTGGATTTGGCGGGTTTGAAACGCATCCGGGCCCACTCCACCAGCTCTTCAAGCCCCTTCAGAATCCACCGGCAGCCTGGGACTGATTCTGTCATGACTGTGAGGTCATCCATGAATCCCCTGATGGGTGGTTGCCGTTGTCCGGAATTCGTGCGGGGCCCTCTGCACTCTGGCTCAGCAGACTTAGTGAGCATGTTCATGGCTAGAGAGAACAATGTCACAGAGATAGTACACCCTGTGATGATACCGATCTCCACCTTGTGCCAACTGGATGTTATTGCTCCTGAAGAGACCCTCATCCTGAAATTGCTGTAATAATCAGCGATGAGGTCTCTACACCTGCTTGGGACATGATGTTTTGTCAAAGTGAACTGAACCAGCTTGTGTGGAATGGAGCCGAATGCATTCTCCAGGTCAAGCCACAGCACTGACAGGTTGCCCTTGTTCTCTCTGGCCTCCCGAATAAGCTGTGTCACCACACCGGTATGCTCCAGACATCCTGGCATTCCTGAAATGCCACCTTTCTGGACAGATGTATCGATGTAGGTGTTCTCTGCCAGGTAGGTACACAGCCGTTTGGAAACAGCGCTGAAGAAAACCTTTGCCTCAACACACAGCAGGGAGATGATGCGGAACTGGTCTAGCTGAGTGGAGTTTTCCTCCTTCGGGATCCATACCCCTTCAGCCACTCTCCATTGATCAGGGATCCTCCCCCTTCTCCAGAAGACTCGCAAGATGTACCACAGACGCAGCAGGAGTTTGGGACAGTACTTATACACTTTGTATGAAGTGCCACTCGGCCCTGGAGCAGAGCTTGCCCTTGCTTTGCGGACAACCTCCCTGACTTCCTTTAGCTGCAGCTCCGACATGTCGAACTGCACTTCTGGTTCAGGGGGGTCTATGAGGTTGTACTGGGACTTCAGCACTTTCATCTCCTTTCTGATGTTGTGGATCCTTACAGCTCTTTGATTCTTTGAGTAAGATGTTCCGGAGCTTTTCTTCTCCTCCTCGCCGAACCGTTCAGCTGCGATGCTGACAATGATTGTTGTCATAGCTTGTAGCTTCCTGTCGGCCTCTCCCTTCGCCATTGCCTCCAGAATTTGGTCGACATCGTCATCGAACTGCTTCCAGAGTGAGGTCATGCTAGCTGCAGGCCATTTGATCCGCCTCCTGTCAGACTTGATGCTCGAGAGAGTTGTCTGCAACACTTGGAGGTTCTGGGCACTATGGGGTGACTCCGGGCCTGGCACCTCCTGCGTCTCACCAGGTGTAACACCTGTGCGTTGTGTTGCTTCTGCTCCCAACGGGCACTTCATCCTCGCTCGGTGGATCTTTAAGCCATGGATGTTCTTGCAGACTTTACCGCATGTACACTGCTTGCTCATAGTCGTTTGTCCGTTGCCTGGGTCTGTTACCGTTGTGTCCGTCAGACTGGGGTGCTCATCCTCCCCCCCTCTATACTATATATACACTAAATACACTATATATATACACTCTATACTATATATACACTCTATACTATATATATACACTCTATACTATATATACACACTATATACTATATATACACTCTATACTATATATATATATACACTCTATACTATATATACACTCTATACTATATATATACACTATATACTATATATATACACTCTATACTATATATACACACTATGTACTATATATACACTATATACTATATATATATACACTATATACTATACTATACACTATATACTATATATATATACACTATATACTATATATACACACTATGTACTATATATACACTATATACTATATATATATACACTATATACTATATATATACACTATGTACTATATACTATATATATATACACTAAATACTATATATACACACTATGTACTATATATACACTATATACTATATATACACTATATACTATATATATATATACACTATATACTATATATATATACACTATATACTATATATATATACACTATATACTATATATATACACTATGTACTATACACATACACTATATACTATATACATACACTCTATACTATATATATACACTATATACTATATATATATGTACACTATATACTATATATACACTCTATGCTATACACTATATACTATATATATACACTATATACTATACAAAAACACTATACACTATATACTATATATATACGCTAAATACTATATATATATACACTAAATACTATATATATACACTATATACTATATATATTCACTATATACTATATATATACACTAAATACTATATATATATACACTATATATATATATACACTATATACTATATATATACACTAAATACTATATATATACACTCTATACTATATATATACACTCTATACTATATATATACACTAAATACTATATATATACACTATATACTATACACATACACTATATACTATATACATACACTATATACTATATATATATATACCCTATATACTATATATATACACTATATACTATACACATACATTATATACTATATATATACACTAAATACTATATACTGTATATACACTCTATACTATATACTGAATATCAGTGGTGAAGCGTCAGGGCCTTCAAGGTATTCAGAGAAGACCCTGGAACTCTCAGATGAAACCAAAACAATCAAATTAATTGTATTAATAAAGTAATACAATTTAATAAAATGTAATACAATTTAATAAAATGTAATACAATTTAATAAAATGACTAAATGAGAATGGTATCTGTGTTGTTATCTGTTATATTACAGTGTTACGTTGATTTGTTTGTCTTTCTCGGTCCATGCACGACGCATTTGAGTGGTTTTGTGTTGGAAAAACAATTCAACCAATCTGATATTTTTCTGGGTTGCTGGGAAGAATATCCTTCAACCAAAGTATTCCCGATGACTTTGGCCCTCAGACTGAATGAGAGCGTACGTTTGGATTGACAATTTGATCAACCAATCATATCGTGATTTGTAGCCAATGGGCGTATTCTTTCAGATTTCCCCACAGCTCAATAGGGAGCTAGAAGGTCTACTGGCTGGAGCGAGAGGGGATCTAGCGTAGTGCTACGTTGTTTCTACGTAGGATTTTACATCAAAATGGCCTGACAATCTTGAGCTGAATCAAGTTGTTAAAGCAGATTATGTTCGCCATTTTCAGGCTAGCAACTGGGAAAGATACCCGTGGCTAACGGGCTCTACTGGCCACGAGAGGCTCTACTGCTGCTGTTTGGGACCGACCAGAGTGTGTGTGGTGGTCTGTGTTGGTCTGTTACTTCACTACATGGACTCTTCTTTACCAACTATGGTACACTTGGGAATTGGCTGCGACAATCTGATCTGCCTAACTGAGATAAGGCATAAAGTGACTCCTCCGTGACGTCCGTCTGACTAGAACAACTGAATTTTCGAATGGGGGGGGGGGTGGTCTACAGCAGGGGTTCCTGCTTATAATACATAATACCCTCCAAAGTGGGGGTATTATGTAAGTCCGTTTAATATGTAAGGGTGACGAATAAAGGAATTCTGATTCCGACAGATTCACGACTATCATTTGCAGCTGGAAAAAAAAGCCACACACAATTTTCGCGATCACGATTACACCCCCCCCCCCCCCCCCCCCCCCTTGGACTTCACGTTGGACCTCCCCCCCCCCCCCCTTGGACTTCACGTTGGACCCCCCCCCCCCCCTTGGACTTCACGTTGGACCCCCCCCC
Source organism: Muraenolepis orangiensis (assembly GCA_027704905.1). NCBI lineage: Eukaryota > Metazoa > Chordata > Actinopteri > Gadiformes > Muraenolepididae > Muraenolepis > Muraenolepis orangiensis. Next base: position 25,789,238 of record CM051019.1, read on the forward strand.
CCCCCCCCTTGGACTTCACGTTGGACCCCCCCCCCCCCTTGGACTTCACGTTGGACCCCCCCCCCCCCCCCTTGGACTTCACGTTGGACCCCCCCCCCCCCCCCCCCCTTGGACTTCACGATGTTCTCGATGGTGAAGATCTGTGCACACGTTGTTTTTAATGTTCCAGTCCCTCCGGTGATAGTGGGGGGGGGGGGGGGTCTGTTATGTTGGGGGTCGCGGGCTGAAAAGTTGGGGAACCCCTGGTCTACAGAAGGTCCAGTTGGGATAGACACGCTTCGCCACTGCTGAATATACACTTTATACTATATACTGTATATACACTCTAAACACTATATATAGTGTTTAGAGTGTTATGTATATATATATAGTGATATATATATTGAGGCTCAGACTCAGATCGAGGCTCAGACTCAGATCGAGGCTCAGACTCAGATCGAGGCCCCGATTGAGACCGGATTGAGGTTCGGTGAAATGGAATCAGCTCAGAAAGTTGCAGAATTACGATTTGACCAAAATGACACATTTACACAT
>CM051019.1:25794771-25809771 GCA_027704905.1 Muraenolepis orangiensis
CCAGAAAGACCCAGAAGAACCCAGTAGGACCCAGTAGGACCTAGAAGGACCCAGTAGGACCCAGAAGAACGCAGTAGGACCCAGTAGGACCCAGTAGGACCCAGAAGGACCCAGTAGGACCCAGTAGGACCCAGAAGGACCCAGTAGGACCTTTACGTTAATCTCAGTTAACACTAGTTCTGCTATCTCCCCATGATGGGGGGTTTGGTTCAGGGGCCTGGTCTCTGAGGCCCTGATGGCCTCTATTTGTTCAGACATTTATCAATTATATTCAAACAGCGGTGGAACGAGCCTCTAATCCTCCAGGCCTCAGACGGTCGGAGGTTTATATTCTAAACCCTCAAATCCTCTTTCTGCTGCTTCTGCTGAGGCCGCATCTTAAACCGCCTCCCAGACGACCCAAAGAAGGTGAAAGCTATGAATGGTCTCCATATCCGTTTATATCACATGTTTATCCTCACCTCTCGGCTCTTACAATCAAAGACTTCACTACAACTACAATTACTTTTTTTTTCCGTAGAAGAATGCTAACATGTGGATAAATATGAACAGTGTATAAATCCGTGGGACAGCGATGAAGTCAGTAAAAAGGTCGTATTAAGATACAATCCATCATAAATCCATAAAACAGTCAGTTAGTCTCCGAGCTGGAAGAGTCCTCTCTCTTACTGACTGATTTACCGTTTGTTAACCCAGAGAGAGAGGGGGGAAAACAGTTCTGTTCGCAGTCGGGGAATTAAGACGACTGAATATACTGCATGTATAAGTATAAATGAAGTCAATAAAATATAAATCAATTGTTCTTGTTGCATTGTTCCCTTGTTAAGAATATTAGATTAGATTAGGTTAGGTTCTAATGTGCAAGTTCAGTACAGAGTCAACAGTCATCGAACCAGAGTGTAAATGTACATGGTAATATATAAAGAACAGAGGTTAAATAAGATGTAAAAACATCTACTGGGTATAAAAACAGGTATAAATAACTTATAGAGTAGGTATGAGATATGTACAGAATTATAGGCATATTTATAAATATATAAATATATATATATACAGGTAAGTATACACGTATCAACAGGTAGTCACTAACAGGCTTATAACGCAGTTTGGCACAAATTGCGCAATATCCCGTGTGGAGTAAATAACCTGGATGCTAATTCTTTCAGGTCACTAACACACACACACACACACACACACACACACACACACACACACACACACACACACACACACACACACACACACACACACACACACACACACACACACACACACACACACACACACACACACACACACACACACACACCCTCCCTGCCCTCCAGCTGGTAGTTTCATATATTGGTTAACAGGTCGTAAACCACTTCCATCAGTAGGTCAAACTAACCTCAGAACCTCCTTAAACGGCTTTTAACCACACACAATCATCATGTCCTTATGTCCTCGTCATGTCCTTATCATGTCCTTATCATGTCCTCATCACGCCTTATCATCTCCTTATGTCCTTATCATGTCCTCATCATGTCCTCATCACGCCTTCTCATGTCCTTATCATGTCCTCATCATGTCCTCATCACGCCTTATCATGTCCTCATCACGCCTTATCATGTCCTTATCATGTCCTTATCATGTCCTCATCACGCCTTATCATGTCCTCATCATGTCCTTATGTCTTTATCATGTCCTTATGTCCTTATCATGTCCTCATCACGCCTTATCATGTCCTCATCATGTCCTCATCACGCCTTATCATGTCCTTATCATGTCCTCATCACGCCTTATCATGTCCTCATCACGCCTTATCATGTCCTTATCATGTCCTCATCACGCCTTATCATGTCCTCATCATGTCCTCATCACGCCTTATCATGTCCTTATCATGTCCTCATCACGCCTTATCATGTCCTCATCACGCCTTATCATGTCCTCATCATGTCCTCATCACGCCTTATCATGTCCTCATCATGTCCTCATCACGCCTTATCATGTCCTCATCACGCCTTATCATGTCCTTATCATGTCCTCATCACGCCTTATCATGTCCTCATCATGTCCTCATCACGCCTTATCATGTCCTCATCACGCCTTATCATGTCCTTATCATGTCCTCATCACGCCTTATCATGTCCTCATCATGTCCTCATCACGCCTTATCATGTCCTCATCATGTCCTCATCATGTCCTCATCACGCCTTATCATGTCCTCATCATGTCCTCATCAAGTCAAGTCAAGTCAAGTTTATTGTCACTTCACAGTTTACAGTTTAGTATAAAGCAGTGATGTGAAAATCTTGTGTGCAATACCCGACGACAGACAGCAGTTATAGAATAAGATAAAATAAAAATAGATAAAAATAGAATAAAGAATATAAAATAAAAATAAAAAATGCAATTTATAAAATGCAAAAATCAGCACAGAAAAGAGCAATATGTATATATAAATCAATGTAATAAAATATACATTGTTATATGCTATACGCCCTTGTTCAGCAGCCTGATGGCCTGACTGTGGAAGCTATCTCTAAGCCTATTTGTACGACACTTGATACTGCGGTATCGCCTGCCTGACGGTAATAGTGAGTACAGTTCGTGGCTGGGGTGGGCAATGTCTTTTATAATTCGTTTGGCCTTGGCCACGCACCGCTGGTTGTAAATGTCCAGGAGGGAGGGGAGCTCACCTCCAACGATATACTGGGCCGTCCGCACCACCCTTTGAAGCGCTCTGCGCTCCAGTGCCGTGCAGTTCCCGTACCAGGCGGTGATACACCCTGTAAGAACACTCTCGATGGTGCCGTTGTAGAATGTTCTCAGGATGCGGGGCCCATGCTGAATTTCTTCAGACGCCTGAGAAAATCCAGGCGTTGTTGGGCCCTTTTCACCACGTGTGTGGTGTGCGTGGACCATGTGAGGTCCTCGGAGATGTGCACGCCGAGGAACTTGAAGCTGCTGACCCTCTCTACTGCAACGCCGTCGATGGAGATAGGGCTGTGCTCTCCCCTCTGCCTCCTGAAGTCCACGATCAGCTCCTTGGTCTTCTTGACGTTGAGGGCGAGGCTGTTCTCCTGGCACCACTGCTCCAGAGATCCAACCTCCTCCCTGTAGGCTGTCTCGTCGTCGCCGGCGATCAGGCCCATCACTGTCGTGTCGTCAACAAACTTGACGATGACGTTGGAGCTGTGCATAGCCATGCAGTCGTGGGTGTAGAGGGAGTAGAGGAGAGGGCTCAGCACGCATCCCTGGGGGGCTCCCGTGTTGAGGGTCAGTGGCTCTGATGTGGTGCTGCCCTTATCACGCCTTATCATGTCCTTATCATGTCCTCATCATGTCCTCATCACGCCTTCTCATGTCCTCATTATGTCCTCATCATGTCCTTATCATGTCTTCATCATGTCCTCATCATGTCCTTATCATGTCTTCATCATGTCCTTATCATGTCCTCATGTCCTTATCATGTCCTCATCATGTCCTCATCACGCCTTATCATGTCCTCATCATGTCCTTATGTCTTTATCATGTCCTTATGTCCTTATTATGTCCTCATCTCCTTATCATGTCCTCATCATGTCCTTATGTCCTTATATCCTTATGTCCTTATCATGTCCTCATCATGTCCTTATCATGTCCTCATCATGTCCTTATCTCCTTATCATGTCCTTATGTCCTCATCATGTCCTTCTCATGTCCTTATCATGTCCTCATCATCCTTATCATGTCCTTATGTCCTTATGTCCTCATCATGTCCTTATCTCCTTATCATGTCCTTATGTCCTCATCATGTCCTCATCATGTCCTTATCATGTCCTCATCATGTCTTTATGTCCTTATCATGTCCTTATGTCCTTATCATGTCCTGTCCTATCATGTCCTCATCATGTCCTTATCTCCTTATCATGTCCTCATCATGTCCTTATCATGTCCTTATCATGTCCTCATCATGTCCTTATCATGTCCTTATATCCTTATGTCCTTATCGTCCTCATCATGTCCTTATCTCCTTATCATGTCCTCATCATGTCCTTATCATGTCCTTATATCCTTATGTCCTTATCATGTCCTCATCATGTCCTTATCTCCTTATCATGTCCTTATGTCCTCATCATGTCATCATGTCCTCATCATGTCCTCATCATGTCCTTATGTCCTCATCATGTCCTCATCATGTCCTTATCATGTCCTCATCATGTCCTTATCATGTCCTCATCATGTCCTTATGTCCTCATCATGTCCTCATCATGTCCTTATCATGTCCTCATCATGTCCTCATCATGTCCTCATCATGTCCTTATGTCCTCATCATGTCCTCATCATGTCCTCATCATGTCCTCATCATGTCCTCATCATGTCCTCATCATGTCCTTATGTCCTCATCATGTCCTCATCATGTCCTCATCATGTCCTCATCATGTCCTCATCATATCCTTATCATGTCCTCATCATGTCCTTATCATGTCCTTATATCCTTATGTCCTTATCATGTCCTCATCATGTCCTTATCTCCTTATCATGTCCTTATGTCCTCATCATGTCCTCATCATGTCCTTATCATGTCCTTATCTCCTTATCATGTCCTCATCATGTCATCAAGTCCTCATCACGTCCTCATCATATCCTTATCATGTCCTCATCATATCCTTATCATGTCCTCATCATGTCCTTATCTCCTTATCATGTCCTCATCATGTCATCAAGTCCTCATCACGTCCTCATCATGTCCTTATCATGTCCTCATCATATCCTTATCATGTCCTCATCATGTCCTTATCTCCTTATCATGTCCTTATCATGTCCTCATCATGTCCTCATCATGTCCTTATCATGTCTCATCTCTGAACGGTGAGCAAACGGAATGAAAACCAACACCAACACCTCATCAGGAAGGACGAACTATACTGTGAGCAGGACAGGAACCGACACACACACACACACACACACACACACACACACACACACACACACACACACACACACACACACACACACACACACACACACACACACACACACACACACACACACACACACACACACACACACACACACACACACACACACACACTCTCTCTAATATGTGTCTAATGAAATTCCACAAAAGGCAGCCGCTCCTCCTCTCTTATCTGGTTGGCCCCGTATCAGGGACAGAGGGGGCCTCCAGGGGCCCCCAGAGAGAGAGATGAGGAGCCATCTCAGGACAGAGGCCCCAAGCTACCTTCCTAGAAAGACTCACTACTTACACACTCCTTACCACAGAGAGAGAGAGAGAGAGAGAGAGAGAGAGAGAGAGAGAGAGAGAGAGAGAGAGAGAGAGAGAGAGAGAGAGAGAGAGAGAGAGAGAGAGAGAGAGAGAGAGAGAGAGAGAGAGAGAGAGAGAGAGAGAAGAGAGAGAGCGAGAGAGAGAGAGAGATCATTACAATGCACTGAGTCATTAAGACTTTAATTTCTAAGAGGCTCGAGCTAAGAGCTAAGGGCTAAGAGCTAAGAGCTAAGGGCTAAGAGAGTTTCAGGACAAAAGCAGTTGAAGGTACTAAAGGTTTTCATCCACACGGCCGCTGAAAGGCCTTGGACACAATAATATATATATATATATATATATATATATTTACAATAATAATGTTTTTCACTCTTCACTCTCTCTTTCACTCGTCCATAAACACGACACCTTGGTGTTTATTTGGAGTCCAGGAGCCACACGGGCGTCGCCCGCTGGTGAAAGCTCAAGGTTTCCATTTTCCTTCACAGGACAACATTGAGTGATCAGTCGGACCCAGAGGGAGGCTGACACCATCCAAGACAACCATGAGAACCATGAGAACCATGAGAACCCAGGAACCACAAGAAACATCAGCACAACGTGACACACACACCACCGTCCCTGGTACCACAACTAGAGCGCCGAGGAGCTCAGGGAACCACACACACACACACACACACACACACACACACACACACACACACACACACACACACACACACACACACACACACACACACACACACACACACACACACACACACACACACACACACACACACACACACACACACACACACACACACACATCATGGATGGATAGTGATGCTCTTTAGAGTTACTTATACCTTCAGTTGAGGGTTCCAGTCAGCAGGACGAGAGACTAATCCCAGGGTCTGAAGCTCCAGCTTCAAGCTACAGGTGTCTAGTGTGTGAGTCTGAGTCTCGGCTGTCCAACACACACCTCACACACACCTCACACACACCTCAAACACACCTCACACACACCTCACACACACCTCACACACACACCTCACACACACCTCACACACACACCTCACACACACACCTCACACACACACCTCACACACACCTCACACACACCTCACACACACACCTCACACACACCTCAAACACACCTCACACACACCTCACACACACACCTCACACACACCTCACACACACACCTCACACACACACCTCACACACACCTCAAGCACACCTCACACACACCTCAAGCTCTCCCTTTGTTTAGACAGGAAGACGTGGCGTCGTCCAAATATGCAAAACCCGGAGAACGGGACACGGAGAAGAGGGAGAAGGTGGAGAAGAGGGAGAAGGTGGAGAAGGTGGAGAAGAGGGAGAAGGTGGAGAAGGTGGAGAAGTTGGAGAAGGTGGAGAAGGTGGAGAAGAGGGAGAAGAGGGAGAAGAGGGAGAAGAGGGAGAAGAGGGAGAAGTTGGAGAAGGTGGAGAAGAGGGAGAAGGTGGAGAAGAGGGAGAAGGTGGAGAAGAGGGAGAAGGTGGAGAAGAGGGAGAAGGTGGAGAAGGTGGAGAAGGTGGAGGAGTTGGAGAAGGTTCTCGGCAAACAGAAAACCAAGCCCTACAGATCTTCAGTGTAACCCAGAAGGTCTGGGCTTCATTTACAGGTTAGAGCTGATCAGCCTGCGCTGAGTTCAACTGAGACGCACACGCACGCACACACACACACACACACACACACACACACACACACACACACACACACACACACACACACACACACACACACACACACACACACACACACACACACACACACACACACACACACACACACACACACACACACACACACACACACACACACACACACACACACACACACAGCTACTAAAACACAAACATTCATATTTGCGTGTCTAATTAATGCAAAAGTAACATGTTAATTAACGGGTGGTTTGTCTCTAAGTTGTGAGTCTGTAAACACCAGACATGAAGGACCTGAAGTTTGTTATCTTAGCGCCAATTAGACTAAACTATTCCCTCACTGGGACAAACCGGTTTACCACAGCACGGTGTCTCCACACACACACACACACACACACACACACACACACACCCCCCCCCCCCCCCCCCCCCGTGGCTAAACGACGTGTTCACGATGGTCGACACACACACCCCTCCCCCATCTCAAATAGAAACCTGCTACTGTTGACACTGGGGGGGGGGGGGCATTAGCTCGGAGGCACTAGCGTGAAATGCTAGCGCGTTCTCAAGGCATCCCCAGTGCCCTGCATATGTCACGTCTAGATTTACTGTACATATTTACATATATATCAAACTGTGTTAATATATATATATATATATATATATATATTCATAAATATATGTAAATATGTATATGTATAAATATATGTTTATAAGTATAGTGTCTGTTCACTTGACGCTGGGTAAACCCACACTTAGCTTAACCAGCGGGCGGGATCCGGTTAGCATATCTGCTGTTTGATCAGATTATGAGGATGGGCTGGGAGACCGGTGGTGGTGGAGGAGGTGGTGGTGGTGGTGGTGGAGGTGGTGGTGGTGGGGGTGGAGGTGGTGGTGGAGGTGGTGGAGGTGGTGGTGGTATGGTGGTGGTGGTGGTGGTGGTGGGGGTGGAGGTGGTGGTGGTGGTGGAGGTGGTGGAGGTGGTGGTGGTGGGGGTGGAGGTGGTGGAGGTGGTGGTGGTGGGGGTGGAGGTGGTGGTGGTGGTGGAGGTGGTGGTGGTGGTGGTGGGTGTGGGGGTGGTGGTGGTGGTGGTGGAGGTGGTGATGGTGGTGTTTATATTTGAACCTTTAAGGGCTTTGGGAGTTCCCTCTCCCAATCGAGCAGACAGACATACATATATATATATATATATATATATATATATATATATATATATACACAGTATATATATACAGTATATATATATACAGTATATATATACAGTATATATATATATATATATATATATTACCATGAACTTTACTGTAACATTTACACTCTGGTTAGATGACTGATTATTGACACTGTACTGAACTTGAGCTGTGAAATGACAACACATTAGAATCTAATGTAATCTAATCTGTCCTTGATGGCAGAACGCTTGTAAACAAGTCCCTCATGGAGCAGAGGGGCGGGGCCACGTGTCTCCGTCATGGAGCAGAGGGGCGGGGCCACGTGTCTCCGTCATGGAGCAGAGGGGCGGGGCCACGTGTCTCCCTCATGGAGCAGAGGGGCGGGGCCACGTGTCTCCGTCATGGAGCAGAGGGGCGGGGCCACGTGTCTCCGTCATGGAGCAGAGGGGCGGGGCCACGTGTCTCCCTCATGGAGCAGAGGGGCGGGGCCACGTGTCTCCCTCATGGAGCAGAGGGGCGGGGCCACGTGTCTCCCTCATGGAGCAGAGGGGCGGGGCCACGTGTCTCCCTCATGGAGCAGAGGGGCGGGGCCACGTGTCTCCCTCATGGAGCAGAGGGGCGGGGCCACGTGTCTCCCTCATGGAGCAGAGGGGCGGGGCCACGTGTCTCCCTCATGGAGCAGAGGGGCAGGGCCACGTGTCTCCGTCATGGAGCAGAGGGGCGGGGCCACGTGTCTCCCTCATGGAGCAGAGGGGCGGGGCCACGTGTCTCCCTCATGGAGTAGAGGGGCGGGGCCACGTGTCTCCCTCATGGAGCAGAGGGGCGGGGCCACGTGTCTCCCTCATGAAGCAGAGGGGCGGGGCCACGTGTCTCCCTCATGGAGCAGAGGGGCGGGGCCACGTGTCTCCCTCATGGAGCAGAGGGGCGGGGCCACGTGTCTCCCTCATGGAGCAGAGGGGCGGGGCCACGTGTCTCCCTCATGGAGCAGAGGGGCGGGGCCACGTGTCTCCCTCATGGAGCAGAGGGGCGGGGCCACGTGTCTCCCTCATGGAGCAGAGGGGCGGGGCCACGTGTCTCCGTCATGGAGTCACCTTCAAACTCTTCAAACCCTGAGAGGAAGTGGAAGCTTCTTCATAAAGTAGGAGAACATCCAGTCCATCACGCCGCTCTGTGGACAGAGAGGGATGGAACACAGAGCCCTTAGTGGTGCTGATGCTGAGGGACTGAGGCCACGCCCCCCCCCGAGTGACCAAGGCCACGCCCACTCCCCCCCCAGGGAACTGAGGCCACGCCCACTCCCCACGACCCTCCGTCCTCCTGACCGGATATAGACATGCGTCTCCTCCTGGGCCACGGGTGGAATTAACAGGATGGGAGGAACGTCTCTTAGGTACACACACACACACACACACACACACACACACACACACACACACACACACACACACACACACACACACACACACACACACACACACACACACACACACACACACACACACACACACACACACACACACACACACACACACACACACACCTAAGACAACTCTTACCTTTCCAATGCTTAAAATATAGACACTTTGTGTGTGTGTGTGTGTGTGTGTGTGTGTGTGTGTGTGTGTGTGTGTGTGACTTAGATGACAGGGAAGCCAGGGAGGAGGGAGGAGGAGGAGGAGGAGGAGGAGGGAGGGAGGGAGGGAGGAGGGAGGAGGGAGGGGGGAGGAGGAGGAGGAGGGAGGGAGGGAGGGAGGAGGAGGAGGAGGGGGAGGGAGGGAGGGAGGGAGGAGGGAGGGGGGAGGGGGGAGGAGGGAGGAGGAGGGAGGGAGGGAGGGAGGGAGGGAGGAGGAGGAAGAGGAGGGTGAGGGTTAATCTGTCTGTTGAGGGTTGTCCCTGGGTTATCAACATTCTACATCAGAGCTATTTACAGAACACTCTGTGACTGGATCAGGCTTGTGTGTGTGTGCGTGTGTGTGTGCGTGCGTGTGCGTGTGTGTGTGTGTGTGCCAGTGGTAAAGTCACACACACAGAGGGGATCCCTTTAAGTGCTGAGGTCTGGTCTCTTGGCTTGCTTGTATACTTTAGCCCACTCAGCGGAGAGAGGCTGTCCCCAGGCCTCACTAAGAGAGGCTGTCCCCAGGCCTCACTAAGAGAGGCTGTCCCCAGGCCTCACTAAGACAGGCCGTCCCCAGACCTCAATAAGAGAGGCCGTCCCCAGACCTCACTAAGAGAGGCCGTCCCCAGACCTCACTAAGAGAGAGAGGCCCAGACCTCACTAAGAGAGGCTGTCCCCAGACCTCACTAAGAGAGAGAGGCCCAGACCTCACTAAGAGAGGCTGTCCCCAGACCTCACTAAGAGAGAGAGGCCCCAGACCTCACTAAGAGAGAGGCCCCAGACCTCACTAAGAGAGAGAGGCCCAGACCTCACTAAGAGAGGCTGTCCCCAGACCTCACTAAGAGAGAGAGGCCCAGACCTCACTAAGAGAGGCTGTCCCCAGACCTCACTAAGAGAGAGAGGCCCCAGACCTCACTAAGAGAGAGGCCCCGACCTCACTAAGAGAGAGGCCCCAGACCTCACTAAGAGAGAGGCCCCCGACCTCACTAAGAGAGAGGCCCCCGACCTCACTAAGAGAGAGGCCCCAGACCTCACTAAGAGAGGCCATCCTCAGACATCACTAAGAGAGAGGCCCCAGACCTCACTAAGAGAGGCCGTCCTCAGACATCACTAAGCGAGAGAGGCCCCAGACCTCACTAAGAGAGGCCGTCCCCAGACCTCACTAAGAGAGGCCGTCCCCAGACCTCACTAAGAGAGAGGCCCCAGACCTCACTAAGAGAGAGGCCCCAGACCTCACTAAGAGAGGCTGTCCCCAGACCTCACTAAGAGAGGCCGTCCCCAGACCTCAATAAGAGAGAGAGGCCCCAGACCTCACTAAGAGAGGCCGTCCCCAGACCTCACTAAGAGAGAGAGGCCCCAGCCCTCACTAAGAGAGAGAGGCCCCAGACCTCACTAAGAGAGAGAGGCCCCAGACCTCACTAAGAGAGAGAGGCCCCCGACCTCACTAAGAGAGAGAGGCCCCAGACCTCACTAAGAGAGAGAGGCCCCAGACCTCACTAAGAGAGAGGCCCCAGACCTCACTAAGAGAGAGAGGCCCCAGACCTCACTAAGAGAGAGAGGCCCCAGACCTCACTAAGAGAGAGGCCCCGACCTCACTAAGAGAGAGGCCCCAGACCTCACTAAGAGAGAGGCCCCCGACCTCACTAAGAGAGAGGCCCCAGACCTCACTAAGAGAGAGGCCCCAGACCTCACTAAGAGAGAGGCCCCCGACCTCACTAAGAGAGAGAGGCCCCAGACCTCACTAAGAGAGAGAGGCCCCAGACCTCACTAATAGAGAGAGGCCCCAGACCTCACTAAGAGAGGCCGTCCCCAGACCTCACTAAGAGAGAGGCCCCAGACCTCACTAATAGAGAGAGGCCCCAGACCTCACTAAGAGAGAGAGGCCCCTCTCATTCCCTCATCAGTTAAACTGTCTTCCTTCTTTTATCAGTTCTGTTCCTAAACGTCACCTCAGTTTACTAATTCACATCTCATTCAGTCCAATATAACCAGAACCGTGGAGACGGTCACGCTATGAGACGGTCTCGCCATGAGACGGTCACGCTATGAGACGGTCACGCCATGAGACGGTCTCGCTATGAGGCGGTCACGCTATGAGACGGTCTCGCCATGAGACGGTCACGCCATGAGACGGTCACGCCATGAGACGGTCACGCCATGAGACGGTCACGCTATGAGACGGTCTCGCCATGAGACGGTCTCGCCATGAGACGGTCTCGCCATGAGACGGTCACGCTATGAGACGGTCACGCTATGAGACGGTCACGCTATGAGACGGTCTCGCCATGAGACGGTCACGCTATGAGACGGTCTCCCTTTGAGACCAGATTAGTGGGGTCGTGAGTTGAGCACACACCAACTGGAGGGAGAGGGGGGGGGTGACTTGGGCCTGACCCAACATGGTCATGAAAGAAAAGCTACAGTATTTAGAAAAAAAACTCCACACACACACACACACACACACACACACACACACACACACACACACACACACACACACACACACACACACACACACACACACACACACACACACACACCACACACACACACACACACACACACACACACACACACACACACACACACACACACACACACACACACACACACACACACACACACACACACACAGTATCTACTGGTCTTCTGATGTTCTGTGAAGCCCAACACAACTTTACACTGCAAACAATCAAACATCCATGGATGGATGGATGATGGATGATGATGGATGGATCATATGCAGACAAAGAACATAAGTGTTGATGATCAGCAGGTGAGGGCCTGTTCCTTATCCTCCATCTCTCTCCCTATCCTCCATCTCTCTCCCTATCCTCCATCTCTCTCCCTATCCTCCATCTCTCTCCCTATCCTCCATCTCTCTCCCTATCCTCCATCTCTCTCCCTATCCTCCATCTCTCTCCCTATCCTCCATCTCTCTCCCCTATCCTCCATCTCTCTCCCCTATCCTCCATCTCTCTCCCTATCCTCCATCTCTCTCCCTATCCTCCATCTCTCTCCCTATCCTCCATCTCTCCTCCCTAACGTCTGGTCCCCGGTTCCTCAGCATCCGTACAGCAAGGACTAGCAGGTTCAAGGATAGTCATTAACATTACTCTATCATAACATGTCATTAACATTACACTGTCATAACATGTCATTAACATTACTCTATCATAACATGTCATTAACATTACTCTATCATAACATGTCATTAACATGACTCTATCATAACATGTCATTAACATGACTCTATCATAACATGTCATTAACATTACACTATCATAACATGTCATTAACATTACACTATCATAACATGTCATTAACATTACTCTATCATAGCATGTCATTAACATTACACTGTCATAACATGTCATTAACATTACTCTATCATAACATGTCATTAACATTACTCTATCATTACATGTCATTAACATTACACTGTCATAACATGTCATTAACATTACTCTATCATAACATGTCATTAACATTACACTGTCATAACATGTCATTAACATTACACTATCATAACATGTCATTAACATCTACATGTCATTAACATGACACTATCATAACATGTCATTATCATTACACTATCATAACATGTCATTAACATTACACTATCATAACATGTCATTAACATTACACTATCATAACATGTCATTAACATTACTCTATCATAACATGTCATTAACATTACACTATCATAACATGTCATTAACATTACACTATCATAACATGTCATTAACATGACACTATCATAACATGTCATTAACATTACACTGTCATAACATGTCATTAACATTACACTATCATAACATGTCATTAACATTACACTATCATAACATGTCATTAACATTACTCTATCATAACATGTCATTAACATTACACTATCATAACATGTCATTAACATTACTCTATCATAACATGTCATTAACATTACACTATCATAACATGTCATTAACATGACACTATCATAACATGTCATTAACCTTAATTTCCCTCGGGATTAATAAAGTTTTCTGAATCTGAATCTGAACATTACACTATCATAACATGTCATTAACATTGCACTATCATAACATGTCATTAACATTACACTATCATAACATGTCATTAACATTACTCTGTCATACTGAGTAATGTTCTAAACTGTCCATCCAGCCTGGCAGCTCATGTTAATGTTGAATTAGCCCAGCTAATGAGCTTAGCTTAACGAGTGTGTGCTGCAGTTAGCATTGTGTGTGACGCCAGCAGCCAAACGCAGCAAAGGCCCGACTGTCTCTCCCCTGATCCCTCCTCCTACGACCCCCTTGTTGTCTCTCCCCGATCCCTCCTTCTACGACCCCCTGACTGTCTCTCCCCCGATTCCCTCCTCATACGACCCCCTGACTGTCTCTCCCCGATCCCTCCTTCTACGACCCCCTGACTGTCTCTCCCCCGATTCCCTCCTCATACGACCCCCTGACTGTCTCTCCCCGATCCCTCCTTCTACGACCCCCTGACTGTCTCTCCCCCGATTCCCTCCTCATACGACCCCCTGACTGTCTCTCCCCGATCCCTCCTTCTACGACCCCCTGACTGTCTCTCCCCCGATTCCCTCCTCATACGACCCCCTGACTGTCTCTCCCTGATACCTCCTTCTACGACCCCCTGACTGTCTCTCCCCCGATCCCTCCTCCTACGACCCCCAGACTGTCTCTCCCCGATCCCTCCTCCTACCACCCCCTGACTGTCTCTCCCCGATCCCTCCTCCTACCACCCCCTGACTGTCTCTCCCCGATCCCTCCTCCTACGACCCCCTGACTGTCTCTCCCCGATCCCTCCTCATACCACCCCCTGACTGTCTCTCCCCGATCCCTCCTCCTACCACCCCCTGACTGTCTCTCCCCGATCCCTCCTCCTACGACCCCCAGACTGTCTCTCCCCGATCCCTCCTCCTACGACCCCCAGACTGTCTCTCCCCGATCCCTCCTCCTACGACCCCCAGACTGTCTCTCCCCGATCCCTCCTCCTACAACCCCCAGACTGTCTCTCCCCGATCCCTCCTCCTACGACCCCCTGACTGTCTCTCCCCGATTCCTCCTCCTACCACCCCCTGACTGTCTCTCCCCGATCCCTCCTCCTACCACCCCCTGACTGTCTCTCCCCGATCCCTCCTCCTACGACCCCCTGACTGTCTCTCCCCGATCCCTCCTCCTACGACCCCCTGACTGTCTCTCCCCTGTCTATGAGTGGAACCAATCACCAGCTTCTCAACCGGGTCTCAAACCAGGCTT
>CM051019.1:25814771-25829771 GCA_027704905.1 Muraenolepis orangiensis
AGAGTGTGTGAGGTGGGTGAGGGTGAGAGTGTGGTGAGGTGAGGTGTGAGGGTGAGGGTGAGGTGTGAGAGTGTGTGAGGGTGAGGGTGAGAGTGTGTGAGAGGTGTGAGGGTGAGGGTGAGAGTGTGAGAGTGTGTGAGGGTGAGGGTGTGAGAGTGTGTGAGGTGAGGTGAGAGTGTGTGAGAGGTGTGAGAGTGTGTGAGGGTGAGGGTGAGGGTGAGAGTGTGTGAGGTGTGAGAGTGTGTGAGAGGGTGAGGGTGAGAGTGTGAGAGTGTGTGAGGGTGAGGGTGAGAGTGTGTGAGTGTGTGAGGGTGAGGGTGAGGGTGTGAGAGTGTGTGAGGGTGAGAGTGTGTGAGGGTGAGGGTGAGAGTGGTGAGGTGAGGGTGAGAGTGTGTGAGGGTGAGGGTGAGAGTGTGTGATAGAGTGATCTTCACGGTGCAGGAGAGGAAAGGCTCCATTACTCTGAAGTCTTCAGCGCCGACCGTCCAAAGTAACCCTGTCTCTCCTGTCTCTCCTGTCTCTCCTGTCCTCCTGTCCTCCTGTCCTCCTGTCTCTCCTGTCCTCCTGTCTCTCCTGTCCTCCTGTCTCTCCTGTCTCTCCTGTCTCTCCTGTCTCTCCTGTCTCTCCTGTCCTCCTGTCTCGCCTGTCCTCCTGTCCTCCTGTCTCTCCTGTCTCTCCTGTCCTCTCCTGTCTCTCCTGTCTCTCCTGTCTCTCCTGTCCTCCTGTCTCTCCTGTCTCGCCTGTCCTCCTGCTGACACTTATCTAAACTTTACTTTTCGACTCCACTTTGTTATGAAGCCATCTAATGGATTAATGTCCCGGGTCTCCGGGTTTGTTTAAATGAAGGCTGAAGAGGACTGCCTCCTGCCTCCTGCCTCCTCCCGCCGTGTTTACACTCAGATAGAGGTTGGTTTTCCAGAGGCGGGGGATTTCCTTTCAACCCCCGAAAAGAAAACACACGTAATCTAGTAATCTAGTAATCTAGTAATCTAGTAAGGCGCAGAGCTAGCGATGACCCGAGTCCTTGTTTCTGAGTATATAAGTGACGTTCCTCCAGGGCTCCGGTTACCGACTACATAACAGACACCTTACACAACCTGCAGCTTAGGAAGTTATTAGAACAGGACTGAGGCTCGGCTGCCTGGATATTACAGGATGGCTCAGTCTACCAGGAAGGACCGAGCTGATCAAAGATGCTATTCGGGCACATGTGCACACACACACGTGCACACACACACGTGCACAGGTCTCCCCTCTATCCCTCCCTTGCCTCGCTCTCCCGTCCGTCTCACCCTAACCGCTCGGCGAGACGGACGGACAGCCTGTGTCTGCAGGGAGAGGAGAGGACTCGGCCGTCCTCGTGTTCCATCCAGATCATCTGATCCTTCCAGGGAGTCATGGGTTTGAGGCCCTGAGTGTACTGAGGCTGAACAGAGCTTCGAGGCCAGCCCTCTCCAGCCCTCTCCAGCCCTCACCTCCTGCTGCCACCGCCGCCTCTGAGGCTCAGGCTCAACGCCGTTTTTGTCTCGCCGTTGCTTCCTGTCCGTCCGTCTCCGGAGCCACGGGAATTTGCGATGAGCCCTGCTGGAGTTGAGGGGACATTTCCGGGGGAGGACAGGGATCCCCTGTCCTCTCCCCCCTCCCTGTCTCCCCCCCGCTCCCCTTCATGTCCGGTGGCGGTGCAGTACAGAACGAGCGATTCGGTCTCAGTGCAGTTGAGGTTCTTTGTTCAACTCATTCAGTATCAGCCTCTTTAGTGAGGCCCCCAGCCTCCGTACGCCTCAGGCTGCCCAAGCGAGGCTGCGGAGGGGCGGTGAGGGCCGTGCAATAAGGCAATACAAGTTCTATGTGGCGTTTACTTTAGTGGCGTTCTCGCCGCCCGAGCCGATCGGTCCATTTGAAGAAATCCGGACAAGACAGAGGGCTCTTGAGGGGTCTCAGAGGGCTCTTGAGGGGTCTCAGAGGGCTCTCCTCTCCGTCCCAGGACAGAAACCGGTTCAGCCGATACACAAAGGGTCCGGCGTTGAACCAAATCCCCCACGAGGGTACCACTGTGTTACGAGAGGTCCGAGCATCATCCGTAGAAAGCTCTCTCCCTCTCACTCCTCTCTAAAGAAGCAGCTCTCGGGTCACGCTGTAGAGAGCGGTAAGGACGGCTCTTGACAAGTAGTCTTTTAGTGAGGATCTATTCTCCTCGCCGTGGGCTGGGTAATTAGACGGCGCAAAGTCACGCTCACCGCCGGGAGGAAGGAAGGTCGGAGGTTTGATTGGAGGAGAGGATCGTTTTTCAGACAGACAGAACCGTGGAAGGTGGAGAAGGGAGGGAGAGACGGTGTGTTGGTGGAGGTGGTGGTGGTGATGGTGGTGGTGGTGGTGGTGATGGTGGTGGTGGCGTTGATGGTGGAGGTGGTGGTGGTGGTGGTATGGTGGTGGTGGTGGTGGTGGTATGGTGGTGGTGGTGGTGGTAGTGGGGTGGTAGGGTGGTGGTGGTGGTGGTGGAGCTGGTGGAGGTGGTGGAGGTGGAGGTGGTGGTGATGGTGGTGGTGGTGGTGGAGGAGGTGGTGGTGCTGGTGGAGGTGGTGGTGGTGGTGATGGTGGTGGTGATGGTGGTGGTGGTGATGGTGATGGTGGAGGTGGTGGTGGAGGAGGTGGTGGTGGAGGTGGTGGAGGTGGTGGAGGTGGGGTGGTAGGGTGGTGGTGGTGATGGTGGAGGTGGTGGTGATGGTGGAGGTGGTGGTGCTGGTGGTGGTGGAGGTGGTGGTGGTGGTGGAGGTGGTGGTGGAGGTGGTGGGTGGTGGTGTGGTAGGGTGGTAGGTGGTGGAGGAGGTGGTGGTGGTGGAGGAGGTGGTGGTGCTGGTGGAGGTGGTCCTCCCTAAGTCCTTCCTTGAGTCCTTCCTTGAGTGGTCTCCTTGTTCCCTAGGGCAGCAGGACGCTTCACACCTTGTCAGTCTGTTAATTCTCTGCCAAATGTTTGCTTAGAAATAAGCAAATATTGACTTGACAACGGCTCCATCCATCTGCTCTCTCTCTCGCTCTCTCTCTCTCTCGCTCTCTCTCTCGCTCTCTCTCGCTCTCTCTCTCTCGCTCTCTCTCGCTCTCTCTCGCTCTCTCTCCCCTGTCCATTAATTAAGTTCATTTCTTCAGTATCTTTTTGACTGGTTTTCACACACTGGTTGTTTCACTGTCTGTTGTTTCATCACACCTTGTATTCTTTGTATGATCTACGGCTCTTTTGTATTAATATTGACTTTTAAAGTTACTTGCTTTTGAAAGGTACTGCCTCACCTAACCCCAGTCAGACTGATTAGAGTCTGGTTGAAGCAGCCTCACCTGGCCCCAGTCAGACTGATTAGAGTCTGGTTGAAGCAGCCTCACCTGGCCCCAGTCAGACTGATTAGAGTCTGGTTGAAGCAGCCTCACCTGCCTCAGTCAGACTGATTAGAGTCTGGTTGAAGCAGCCTCACCTGGCCCCAGTCAGACTGATTAGAGTCTGGTTGAAGCAGCCTCACCTGGCCCCAGTCAGACTGATTAGAGTCTGGTTGAAGCAGCCTCACCTGGCCCCAGTCAGACTGATTAGAGTCTGGTTGAAGCAGCCTCACCTGGCCCCAGTCAGACTGATTAGAGTCTGGTTGAAGCAGCCTCACCTGGACCCAGTCAGACTGATTAGAGTCTGGTTGAAGCAGCCTCACCTGGCCCCAGTCAGACTGGTTAGAGTCTGGTTGAAGCAGCCTCACCTGGCCCCAGTCAGACTGATTAGAGTCTGGTTGAAGCAGCCTCACCTGGCCCCAGTCAGACTGGTTAGAGTCTGGTTGAAGCAGCCTCACCTGGCCCCAGTCAGACTGATTAGAGTCTGGTTGAAGCAGCCTCACCTGGCCCCAGTCAGACTGATTAGAGTCTGGTTGAAGCAGCCTCACCTGGCCCCAGTCAGACTGATTAGAGTCTGGTTGAAGCAGCCTCACCTGGCCCCAGTCAGACTGATTAGAGTCTGGTTGAAGCAGCCTCACCTGGCCCCAGTCAGACTGATTAGAGTCTGGTTGAAGCAGCCTCACCTGGCCCCAGTCAGACTGATTAGAGTCTGGTTGAAGCAGCCTCACCTGGCCCCAGTCAGACTGATTAGAGTCTGGTTGAAGCAGCCTCACCTGGCCCCAGTCAGACTGATTAGAGTCTGGTTGAAGCAGCCTCACCTGGCCCCAGTCAGACTGATTAGAGTCTGGTTGAAGCAGCCTCACCTGGCCCCAGTCAGACTGATTAGAGTCTGGTTGAAGCAGCCTCACCTGGCCCCAGTCAGACTGATTAGAGTCTGGTTGAAGCAGCCTCACCTGGCCCCAGTCAGACTGATTAGAGTCTGGTTGAAGCAGCCTCACCTGGCCCCAGTCAGACTGATTAGAGTCTGGTTGAAGCAGCCTCACCTGGCCCCAGTCAGACTGATTAGAGTCTGGTTGAAGCAGCCTCACCTGGCCCCAGTCAGACTGATTAGAGTCTGGTTGAAGCAGCCTCACCTGGCCCCAGTCAGACTGATTAGAGTCTGGTTGAAGCAGCCTCACCTGGCCCCAGTCAGACTGATTAGAGTCTGGTTGAAGCAGCCTCACCTGGATATATGTATGTATGTATGTATGTATGTATGTATGCATACATACATACATACATACATACATACATACATACATACATACATATATATATATATATACATATATATATACACAATACAGACTCAATTAACTGACAGCAAGTTGGCCATTCATCAAAAGTAGTGCGAGTTTTACTGATTGGATTTGAAATATAACTTGAGTTATATGATCAGGAGCTCAGTCTGTTGGGACCTGGGAACCAGAAGGTCCCCGGTTCAAGTCACCTCCCGAAACACCTGGTTACTGCCTCAGTGCCCTTGAGCAAGGCCCCAGCCCCTCCCCTGCTCCCCTGGATATCCAACAGCTGATACCCACTGCTCCTCATACTAGGATGGGTTCATGAGACCAATCAACTCAAACCAATAAGATCAAAGCTCCGTTATGCTGCCAGCGACCGGTCCCTCGTCACCAGAACCACGGAGAACCATGGAGAACCACGGAGAACCACGGAGAACCACGAGACCACGGAGAACCACGGAGAACGACAGAGAACGACAGAGAACCACAGAGAACCACAGAGAACCACGGAGAACGACGGAGAACGACGGAGAACCACAGAGAACCACGGAGAACCACAGAGAACCACAGAGAACCACGGAGAACGACAGAGAACGACAGAGAACCACAGAGAACCACAGAACCACAGAGAACCACGGAGAACCACAGAGAACCACAGAGAACCACGGAGAACCACAACACGAAGAAGGTTGTGAGTATTTAAAACACTTGGAGGGTTTTTAGAGAACATTATTTTGGATTTGATTGCTTTGCAAATATTTGTATATACTATATAACGTATATATATATATATATATATATACATATATATACATATATATATATATATATATATGTATATATATATATATATATATATAACGTACAGCAGTGACACATTATGGTTATTATTTCTCTTTTTTTATTGTGGATATTATTGTTATAGTAGAGTGTTGTTTATAGTAGATAGTATATAATAGATAGTAAATAGTGTTGTTTATAGTAGATAGTATATAATAGATAGTAAATACTGTTGTTTATAGTAGATAGTATATAATAGATAGTAAATAGTGTTGTTTATAGTAGTTAGTATATAATAGATAGTAAATAGTGTTGTTTATAGTAGATAGTATATAATAGATAGTAAATAGTGTTGTTTATAGTAGTTAGTATATAATAGATAGTAAATAGTGTTGTTTATAGTAGATAGTATATAATAGATAGTAAATAGTGTTGTTTATAGTAGTTAGTATATAATAGATAGTAAATAGTGTTGTTTATAGTAGATAGTATATAATAGATAGTAAATAGTGTTGTTTATAGTAGTTAGTATATAATAGATAGTAAATAGTGTTGTTTATAGTAGATAGTATATAATAGATAGTAAATACTGTTGTTTATAGTAGATAGTATATAATAGATAGTAAATAGTGTTGTTTATAGTAGATAGTATATAATAGATAGTACATAGTGTTGTTTATAGTAGATAGTATATAATAGATAGTACATAGTGTTGTTTATAGTAGATAGTATATAATAGATAGTACATAGTGTTGTTTATAGTAGATAGTATATAATAGATAGTAATAGTGTTGTTTATAGTAGTTAGTATATAATAGATAGTAATAGTGTTGTTTATAGTAGATAGTATATAATAGATAGTACATAGTGTTGTTTATAGTAGATAGTATATAATAGATAGTAAATAGTGTTGTTTATAGTAGATAGTATATAATAGATAGTACATAGTGTTGTTTATAGTAGATAGTATATAATAGATAGTAAATAGTGTTGTTTATAGTAGATAGTATATAATAGATAGTAAATAGTGTTGTTTATAGTAGATAGTATATAATAGATAGTAAATAGTGTTGTTTATAGTAGATAGTATATAATAGATAGTAAATAGTGTTGTTTATAGTAGATAGTATATAATAGATAGTACATAGTGTTGTTTATAGTAGATAGTATATAATAGATAGTAAATAGTGTTGTTTATAGTAGATAGTATATAATAGATAGTAAATAGTGTTGTTTATAGTAGTTAGTATATAATAGATAGTAAATAGTGTTGTTTATAGTAGATAGTATATAATAGATAGTAAATAGTGTTGTTTATAGTAGTTAGTATATATAGATAGTAATAGTGTTGTTTATAGTAGTTAGTATATAATAGATAGTAAATAGTGTTGTTTATAGTAGATAGTATATAATAGATAGTAAATAGTGTTGTTTATAGTAGTTGGTATATAATAGATAGCAGTGGCGAAGCGTGTCTATCACAACTGGACCTTCTGTAGACCCCCCCCCCCCCCCCCATTAGAAAATTCAGTTTTTCTATTCAGACGGACGTCACGGAGGAGTCACTTTATGCCTTATCTCATTTAGGAAGATCAGATTGTCGCAGCCAATTTACAAGTTGACCATAGTTGTAAAGCAGTGTCCATGTAGTGAAGAAACAGACCACCACAGACCACCACACAGGCTATCGGTTAAAGGGCCGGTCTAACACGCTTAACGTGAAAAGGCTTAACAGAACTTAAAGTTCCAAAACAGCGATCAATAATCACCAAATTGATCTGGCATGTGTCTTGTCATTAGCACTTTCACCTGTCACAATATCAAAACCTAAATACGAAAGTTATGTTACATTAAGTGTTTTCCTCTCATAAGCTGCGTTTAGACTTTTCCTACTGGCTCAATAGAGAGGAAAACACTTAATGTCACATAACGTCCATAATGGGAGGATTTAAGTTGAGATATTTTGACAGTGCTAATGACAAGACACATGTCAGAGAAATTTGGTGATTATTGATCGCGGGTTTGTAACTCTTAGTTATGTTAAGTCTTTTCACGTTAAGCGATGCAAAGAAAGATCAAGTCAAAACTCTCAATTTAAATGCACAACAATGCTTAACAAACCCAAGACAGCCATTAACTAATCAGTCAACAAGTGAGTGGAAACAAAATGCACCAACCAGCTCAACGAGACGCAACACTGAGACAAAACCAGCAAAGACAAATGAGTGTCACTCACCAATGATGTTCACTGAAAGACCAAATCCATTCTCCTGGAAAGATACCCGTCAGCCACGGGTATCGTTCCCAGTTGCTAGCCTGAAAATGGCGAACATAGCCTGCTTTAACAACTTGAGTCAGCTCCAGATTGTCAGGTGTTGGACGGCCTTTATTAATAATGTCCATCTTTACATTGAATGGTCGTCTTGAAAATGGTTCCGACAATAAATCCGCAACGACATCATCTTCACCTGTTGCCATTTTGACGTAAAAAAACAACGTAGAAACAACGTAGCACTACGCTAGATCCCCTCTGGCTCCAGCCAGTAGACCTTCTAGCTCCCTATTGAGCTGTGGGGAAATCTGAAAGAATACGCCCATTGGCTACAAATCACGATATGATTGTTTGATCAAATTGTCAATCCAAACGTATGCTCTCATTCAGTCTAAGGGCCAAAGTCATCGGGAATACTGAAGGTTGAAGGATATTCTTCCCAGCAACCCAGAAAAATATCTGATTGGTTGCATTGTTTTTCCAACACAAAACCACTCAAATGCGTCGTGCATGGACCGAGAAAGACAAACAAATCAACGTAACTGTAATATAACAGATAACAACACAGATACCATTCTCATTTAGTCATTTTATTAAAATTGTATAAAATTGTATTACATTTTATTAATACAATTAATTCGATTTGTTTTGTTTCATCTGAGAGTTCCAGGGTCTTCTCTGAATACCTTGAAGGCCCTGAAGCTTCACCACTGCTAGATAGTAAATAGTGTTGTTTATAGTAGTTAGTATATAATAGATAGTAAATAGTGTTGTTTATAGTAGTTAGTATATAATAGATAGTAAATAGTGTTGTTTATAGTAGTTAGTATATAATAGATAGTAAATAGTGTTGTTTATAGTAGTTAGTATATAATAGATAGTAAATAGTGTTGTTTATAGTAGATAGTATATAATAGATAGTAAATAGTGTTGTTTATAGTAGATAGTATATAATAGATAGTAAATAGTGTTGTTTATAGTAGATAGTATATAATAGATAGTAAATAGTGTTGTTTATAGTAGATAGTATATAATAGATAGTAAATAGTGTTGTTTATAGTAGTTAGTATATAATAGATAGTAAATACTGTTGTTTATAGTAGATAGTATATAATAGATAGTAAATAGTGTTGTTTATAGTAGATAGTATATAATAGATAGTAAATAGTGTTGTTTATAGTAGATAGTATATAATAGATAGTAAATACTGTTGTTATATACAGTTAAAATACAACGTGATACAAAGAATATGGTTTGAGATAAGAGGAGGATGGAGACTCCTCTCTCTCTCTCTCTCTCTCTCTCTCTCTCTCTCTCTCTCTCTCTCTCTCTCTCTCTCTCTCTCTCTCTCTCTCTCTCTCTCTCTCTCTCTCTCTCTCTCTCTCTCTCTCTCTCTCTCTCCTCTCTCTCTCTCTCTCTCTCTCTCTCTCTCTCTCTCTCCTCTCTCTCTCTCTCTCTCTCTCTCTCTCTCTCTCTCTCTCTCTCTCTCTCTCTCTCTCTCTCTCTCTCTCTCTCAGGCCTGAGCTGACTGATGAGTTCTGTCACCCGGAGATCGCTATCTCAGTGAGGCGTGCGCACAGGTACACACACACACACACACACACACACACACACACACACACACACACACACACACACACACACACACACACACACACACACACACACACACACCACACACACACACACACACACACACACACACACACACACACACACACACACACACACACACACACACACACAAACATCATTACAAGGAAAAGCGGCCTTCTCTGGTCCATTACAGTTTATGTCTTGATGGCGCAGGATGAAAACACACGGGAGGAGAGCAGAGTCTGTAGGGGTGAGAGGGTGAGCAGAGCAGTCTGTAGGGGTGAGAGGGTGAGCAGAGCAGTCTGTAGGGGTGAGAGGGTGAGCAGAGCAGTCTGTAGGGGTGAGAGGGTGAGCAGAGCAGTCTGTAGGGGTGAGAGGGTGAGCAGAGCAGTCTGTAGGGGTGAGAGGGTGAGCAGAGCAGTCTGTAGGGGTGAGAGGGTGAGCAGAGCAGTCTGTAGGGGTGAGAGGGTGAGCAGAGCAGTCTGTAGGGGTGAGAGGGTGAGCAGAGCAGTCTGTAGGGGTGAGAGGGTGAGCAGAGCAGTCTGTAGGGGTGAGAGGGTGAGCAGAGCAGTCTGTAGGGGTGAGAGGGTGAGCAGAGCAGTCTGTAGGGGTGAGAGGGTGAGCAGAGCAGTCTGTAGGGGTGAGAGGGTGAGCAGAGCAGTCTGTAGGGGTGAGAGGGTGAGCAGAGCAGTCTGTAGGGGTGAGAGGGTGAGCAGAGCAGTCTGTAGGGGTGAGAGGGTGAGCAGAGCAGTCTGTAGGGGTGAGAGGGTGAGCAGAGCAGTCTGTAGGGGTGAGAGGGTGAGCAGAGCAGTCTGGAGGGGTGAGAGGGTGAGCAGAGCAGTCTGGAGGGGTGAGAGGGTGAGCAGAGCAGTCTGTAGGGGTGAGAGGGTGAGCAGAGCAGTCTGGAGGGGTGAGAGGGTGAGCAGAGCAGTCTGTAGGGGTGAGAGGGTGAGCAGAGCAGTCTGTAGGGGTGAGGCTCTCTAGATGTTCTGATGGAGCTCTCACCGGTCCAAAGAACACAGACCCTAAAACACCGGGACCCCAGGCTACGTGTCCAGGCCGTCAGTCTAGGAGATCTGAGGCTCTGATAACATCTCCTCCACCTCCTCTACCTCCTCCACTAAACACTAAACACTCACCCCCCAACAAGACATCACTAAACACTCACCCCCCAACAAGACATCACTAAACACTAAACACTCACCCCCCAACAAGACATCACTAAACACTAAACACTCACCCCCCAACAAGACATCACTAAACACTAAACACTCACCCCCCAACAAGACATCACTAAACACTAAACACTCACCCCCCAACAAGACATCACTAAACACTCACCCCCCAACAAGACATCACTAAAACACTAAACACTCACCCCCCAACAAGACATCACTAAACACTAAACACTCACCCCCCAACAAGACATCACTAAACACTCACCCCCCAACAAGACATCACTAAACACTCACCCCCCAACAAGACATCACTAAACACTCACCCCCCAACAAGACATCACTAAACACTAAACACTCACCCCCCAACAAGACATCACTAAACACTCACCCCCCAACAAGACATCACTAAACACTAAACACTCACCCCCCAACAAGACATCACTAAACACTAAACACTCAACCCCCAACAAGACATCACTAAACACTAAACACTCACCCCCAACAAGACATCACTAAACACTCACCCCCCAACAAGACATCACTAAACACTAAACACTCACCCCCCAACAAGACATCACTAAACACTAAACACTCACCCCCCAACAAGACATCACTAAACACTAAACACTCACCCCCCAACAAGACATCACTAAACACTAAACACTCACCCCCCAACAAGACATCACTAAACACTAAACACTCACCCCCCAACAAGACATCACTAAACACTCACCCCCCAACAAGACATCACTAAACACTCACCCCCCAACAAGACATCACTAAACACTAAACACTCACCCCCCAACAAGACATCACTAAAGACTAAACACTCACCCCCCAACAAGACATCACTAAACTCTAAACACTCACCCCCCAACAAGACATCACTAAACACTCACCCCCCAACAAGACATCACTAAACACTAAACACTCACCCCCCAACAAGACATCACTAAACACTAAACATTCACCCCCCAACAAGACATCACTAAACACTAAACACTGAGATGGCCTCATGCCATCATGGATTCATCCCTTCATAGCTTCTTTCTCTCTCTCCTTTTCAGTGAGCCAGCAGTCTCTCAACACCCATGCTAACATGACATAGCGTACATATTACTATAGATACTATATATACTCTATATACAATAGAGTATATATACTCTATATACAATAGAGTATATATACTATAGAGTATATATACTATAGATAATATAGATACTTAATATACTATATATACAATAGAGTATATATACTATAGATACTATAGAGTATATATACTATAGATAATATAGATACTTTATATACTATATATACAATAGAGTATATATACTATAGATACTATAGATACTATAGCTATTATATATCCTATAGATACTATATATACTATAGTGTCTCCTCGTCCTCACTGTCTGCTCCTCACTGTCTCCTCCTCCTCCTCACTGTCTCCTGCTCCTCACTGTCTCCTCCTCACTGTCTCCTCGTCCTCACTGTCTCCCCTCACTGTCTCCTCCTCACTGTCTCCTCGTCCTCACTGTCTCCTCCTCACTGTCTCCCCCTCACCGTCTCCTGCTCCTCACTGTCTCCTCCTCACTGTCTCCTCCTCACTGTCTGCTCCTCACTGTCTCCTCCTCACTGTCTCCCCCTCACTGTCTCCTCCTCACTGTCTGCTCCTCACTGTCTCCCCCTCACTGTCTCCTCTCCTCACTGTCTCCTCCTCACTGTCTCCTCCTCACTGTCTCCTCCTCACTGTCTGCTCCTCACTGTCTCCTCCTCACTGTCTCCTCCTCACTGTCTCCTCTCTCACTGTCTCTCCTCACTGTCTCTCCTCACTGTCTCTCCTCACTGTCTCCTCTCTCACTGTCTCCTCTCTCACTGTCTGCTCCTCACTGTCTCTCTCCTCCTCACTGTCTCTCTCTCACTGTCTCCTCTCTCACTGTCTCCTCCTCCTCACTGTCTCTCTCTCACTGTCTCTCTCTCACTGTCTCTCTCTCACTGTCTCTCTCCTCACTGTCTCTCTCTCACTGTCTCCTCCTCCTCACTGTCTCTCTCTCACTGTCTCTCTCCTCTCCTCACTGTCTCTCTCTCACTGTCTCCTCCTCTCACTGTCTCTCTCCTCACTGTCTCCTCCTCCTCACTGTCTCTCTCTCACTGTCTCTCTCTCACTGTCTCTCTCTCACTGTCTCCTCTCCTCACTGTCTCCTCTCCCACTGTCTCTCCTCTCACTGTCTCTCTCTCACTGTCTCCTCCTCTCACTGTCTCTCTCTCACTGTCTCTCTCTCACTGTCTCCTCTCTCACTGTCTCCTCTCCTCACTGTCTCCTCTCTCACTGTCTCTCTCTCACTGTCTCTCTCTCACTGTCTCCTCTCCTCACTGTCTCTCTCTCACTGTCTCTCTCCTCACTGTCTCTCTCTCACTGTCTCCTCTCTCACTGTCTCTCTCCTCACTGTCTCTCTCTCACTGCCTCCTCCTCCTCACTGTCTCCTCTCTCACTGTCTCCTCTCCTCACTGTCTCTCCTCCTCACTGTCTCTCTCTCACTGTCTCTCTCCTCACTGTCTCTCTCTCACTGTCTCTCTCCTCACTGTCTCCTCCGCCTCACTGTCTCTCTCTCACTGTCTCCTCTCACTGTCTCCTCCTCCTCACTGTCTCTCTCTCACTGTCTCCTCCTCCTCACTGTCTCTCCTCACTGTCTCCTCCTCCTCACTGTCTCTCTCCTCACTGTCTCCTCCGCCTCACTGTCTCCTCCTCACTGTCTCCTCCTCCTCACTGTCTCCTCCTCACTGCCTCCTCCTCCTCACTGTCTCCTCCTCCTCCTCTCTGTCCGTGTTCTAACAGGTGAGAGGAGGTTATATTTATTGTTTTATGAGGTAACGTTTGCTCCTCTAATCACCAACACTACTGTCAACAGAGAGGGTCTATTGACCCTACCTGAGGCTCCCTCTCTCCCCCCCTCTCTCTCTCTCTCTCCCTCTCTCCCCCCCTCATTCTCTCTCTCCCTCTCTCCCCCCCTCTCTCTCTCCCTCTCTCCCCCTCTCTCCCCCCCCTCATTCTCTCTCTCCCTCTCTCCCCCACCCCCCCTCACTCTCTCTCTCCCTCTCTCTCTCCCCCCCTCACTCTCTCTCTCCCCCCTCTCTCCCCCCCCCCTCTCTCTCTCTCTCTCTCCCTCTCTCCCCCCCCTCATTCTCTCTCTCCCTCTCTCTCTCTCTCTCCCCCCCCTCACTCTCTCTCTCCCTCTCTCTCTCTCCCCCCCCTCTCTCTCTCCCTCTCTCTCTCTCCCCCCTCTCTCCCTCTCCCCCCCCCCCCCCTCACTCTCTCTCTCCCTCCCTCTCTCTCTCCCCTCTCTCTCTCCCAGCAGCAGAGGACACTTTAAGTGAAACAACCTTCAACATCTACAGCTTTTGACAATGAAGGAAACGCCTCCTGGTTCAGCCCCCTGGTCCGAGTGTGGACCAGGACACACGGTCCCAGGTCCTGGTCCCTGCATGGACCAAGACCTGGGACCAGGTCCCTGCATGTCTTGGTCCCAGGTCCTGGTCCCTGCATGGACCAGGACCTGGAACCAGGTCCCTGCATGGACCAGGACCTGGGACCAGGTCCCTGCATGGACCAGGACCTGTGACCAGGTCCCTGCATGGACCAGGACCTGGGACCAGGACCTGGGACCAGGTCCTGCATGGACCAGGACATGCATGGACCAGGACCCTGCATGGACCAGGACATGCATGGACCAGGACCTGGGACCAGGTCCCTGCATGGACCAGGACATGCATGGACCAGGACCCTGCATGGACCAGGACATGCATGGACCAGGACCTGGGACCAGGTCCCTGCAGCCCTCAAACAGCAGAGAGGTTCTCTCAGTAAACAGAGGCCCGACGAGCGCTCAACAAACCGGCTCCTTCAGGTCGGAGCCGTTCACAAACAGACGCCCTTCTCTCACAACGACTGATGGCGTCATAATAACAACGTCCGTGTGTGTGCGTGTGTGTGTGTAACGCATACGTAAGTGCGGAGGAACCGGAGCTCGGTCCGGATCAGTCTGCACGGCAGCCGCAGATAACGGGACGTGCAGCACGGAAGACGGGCTGACGTGAACCGTGTGTGTGTGTGTGTGTGTGTGTGTGTGTGTGTGTGTGTGTGTGTGTGTGTGTGTGTGTGTGTGTGTGTGTGTGTGTGTGTGTGATAGTCCCGTGCATTTACCAAATAATAACAACAAGAAACAAACCAACCAACAAGAGATCGCACGTCAACGTGAACGCGCGTTTTGAACACACACACACACACACACACACACACACACACACACACACACACACACACACACACACACACACACACACACACACACACACACCACACACACACACACACACAAATCCGACCGACGCACCCCTGCACTCTCTGCAAACAGACCCGGAGGACCGAGAGGACCCCCCGGGTCCGCCCCCCCCCGGTCTCCCCTCACCCCCCCGGTCTCCCTCGTCTCCCCCCCCTCCCTCTCCCCCCCCCCGGTCTCCCTCTCCC